>QVTF01008699.1:0-23885 GCA_003573665.1 Oxygymnocypris stewartii | reverse complement strand
AAGAGTGTAATTCTGACAGGTTAAAACAACATGCTGAATAATTGATGGGCGTAATGCTCCGGTGGTTTGAGCAGAGCGCTGTAACAGAGTTTATAGAGAGGTGAGTGGAGGACAATAACCAGAAGTTCTGGAAGTCAAAGGTTTCTGTGAATGCAAGATCAAATGCAAGATTCATCATGTAGTCGCTAAGGCTTTGATAGGTTTTTAGTCATATTTTACCTTAAAATCAATAACAGTGTAGACTGTATAAACCAAAGCGACAGCCAGTTGTGGTTATAAAAGAGGATAAATCCAGCTATTTGGAAGTTTCAGAAGGAATACATAGATGGAAGTTATGTAGTCCTTCTGAAATGTGTCTTAACCACTTAAATAACATTTATTACGTGCCAAATGAGAGCAAAAATGCTGTTACAGATGAAAAATAGACTATTTGCCAATGTGTGCCCACAATGGGTTTTTCTGATGGGTGCAATGTGCAAGGAAAATATCAAAATATGTATTTTTTATTTTAAAATATTATAAAATTATATATATATATTAGGGGTGGGCATAGATTATTTTTTTTAATCTAGATTAATCTAGATTAAAATGGCTCATTTGAATTCTGCCGAAGGCATTCAGAATATGTGTGCTACCCAAATAATGGCTTAAAGTAAGTCTTTGAGAACGGGTTTCTCAAGCCAGGTGGCGCATTAGACCAGGGGCTCATCTCCTGTTTCCAAAATGCATCACAAACTGCTTGAGAAAGCTGTTCTACTATGATAATTGGTGATGAAAATAAACTATGTTCAATAAGATGTACTTGTGTTTACTAACTGTTTATTCAGTTAAACATGAATTTTGAACTGTAGGCCTACATAAGAGGTCGTGATGAACTGTTTACAGTTTCCATTGGGAAGCTTCTTAAAAATACATTTTCCCTGAAGCAAACCCGGCGGCTTCATAGCTGCATCCATGTTAGCACGTCACGTCTGATGTGGTAATTTCACAGTAACGTTAGGCATACACACAGGTTCGAAGCAGAGGGTGACACGGGAGGGAATTCTCAAGTTCACATGAGACCTAAAGCGCATCCTGTTTGCTTAAAAGCGCAACGTTTCGTTGTTATTCTGAGTGCACACAAATAAACGTAGAGTCTTTAAAGATTCGAAAGATGTATTAGGCTACTTTTATCTGTATGACCAAGCATGACGGAGATTTTAAGAGCAAGTGAGCGCACCGGAGCCTGTCCTGCAGCAAACGCGCTTCCACACAAACACTTCAATAGCGCACATTTCTCTAGGTTAACATCATATTGAGCGGCCATGTAAAGTTGCTACTACATACATCTTTCAGAGGAAAAGCCATATTTGAGGTTGATGAATGATAGTGAGCGTTTGGATGTCCTGCCCGATTGTATTACCACATAGACCAGCCGTTAACAATCTGTCCATCACGGACTGCGAGCCTCTAGTTCGAAGACTCGTTCTCGCCCCCTACAGTGCAATTCGGCTAGGTATACATCCGCGCTAAAATATCAGGGTGAAAGTCATCATAGCTTGCGTAGTATAGACCCAGCTCCCAACCCAACTTTGAGAATAGATTAACGGCGATATTTTTTTTATCGCCGATAAGAGTCTCACGTTAACGCAGCACGTTAACGCCGATAACGGCCCACCACTAATATATATATATATATATTATATATATTGTTTTAAAATGAAAAATAGACCATATGCCAGTAGGTGGGCACAAAGGAGACTTTATCATTTTGTGATTAAAAAAATAATTGTCATAGGTCGAAAATCTTTATATTTAATAAATAAATATTACTAAATGATATATTATAATATATTTATATACAAAATATAATAATGTTTTATTATAATAATTGTATTATGTTTATATAACATTATTTTTATATTAAAAAAGTAATAAAAGTACAAGTATATATTATATATATTACACCATTTCTGTGGCAGTTATTTTGTCTGTCAGATGAAGAACTAGAAATGGAGGAAACATCACATGTTGTTTTGTTTCAAATCAAAAGAGACGAGAGACTGAAGGGGAACGAGTGATTGAAATGAAAGAAAGCGAGAGTGACAGAGGGAAGGAGAGAAAGCATGTCAACGCTCACGAGGCACTTGAATGATAAAAGACAGCATTAGTAATGTGTGTGTGGTGAGAGGTCACTGCGAGAGCTGACGTATACGATTACCTCAAGACCTATAAGACGTCTCTGAGATGGACAGAAACAGAGAGGATAAATCACACACTGATCAAACACATCTATAGTATGGCTGTGTCTAAATAACATACAGAGGTTTCCGTGTCAGTGTCTGCGTAACCTCATACATTCATTCAGTCCGTTTATGTAGACATAGACGTGTCCTCTGCTAATAATGTTATCCTACAATCCTGTGCATGCGATTCAGAAATAATAATGGTGTCAAAGGTTTCAAAAGCTCATTCCAACTACATCATTAGATGTGATATTATGGTCCATATCTGAAACCTCGTTATAGATGGCTTTAAATTCAATAAAGCTTTATTATCTTTGATAAGGTCAACACAAAAACATACATGACATTTAAAATTATACACAAACATAAAAACAACAAATAGACAAAAACATTCATCTAGTCTGCTAATACCTTTTTTAACAGACTCTTTTCACCTAACTGGGAAGCAAAGCGTGTAGTTTCATGCAGACACAGCTTTGGAGATTATTAATACGTTTTTGATTGTTTTAAAGGCCTATGCACCGATATTATGCCTTGAAAACTAAACGAAGCTCCAAATGAGGCACAGGTCAGTATTGATTAAAAAAAGATGAATGCAAGTAATAAGAAGCAAATAAAGCTAATAATCATGCATAGCTAAGTAAATAGTAATTTGATGTTAATGTCACATGAGGTCACATGAGGTCACATGTCCCATCAAACTCAAAAACTCATCATTAGTAGAAGCCAGTTCAATTAGACAGATGGAAACATAGAAAATGAACTACTCTTAACCTCAATAAAAACAGAAGAAAACATTAAAAGGTAAAAAAAAACATTTTTAGTTTCATTAGATGCAAAACAAACAACATTAATTGCATTGCGTTGTGAATTATTGATCGCCGAAAGCAGCACGAGATATTTAGAAACCAAAACTGATAATGTTCCAAGTTTCCTTTTCAGCGTTTGTACATGAATAATTATGCATATTATTACATATGCAGCAAAATATTATATATTATTATATTTAATTAATAATAACCCCATTATTTGGTGTTGTGTTCAGTCAACATATATATAAACCAACACCAATTAATTTAAAAAAGTATATAAAAAATACAACATATTAAAGAACATAAAACTTTGAGATTAGATTTTAATACTTTATATTACATTAAGTTGGTATTGTATAAAAACAGTCTTTTCTGCAGTGCAAATGGTTGAGAGACACTGGTTTAAAGAATATCCTGATGGTTATGCATTAGGAGGAGAAGTGAGAGAAGAAACAGATTGTCTGAGGAAGACTGGAGGAGATGATATGGGATGGAATTCTATCGTTCAAGGGATTTCTCTCTCTCTGAGCTTTGTGTTCAGCTGACAGCTTATTGGAAATACTGGAGAGCATGTCAATCACAGAGATACAGTGTGTGTGTGTGTGTGTGTGTGTGTGTGTGTGTGTGTGTGTGTGTGTGTGTGTGTGTGTGTGTGTGTGTGTGTGTGTGTGGTGAGTGAGTGAGTGAGTGAGTGAGTGAGTGAGAGGAGAGAGTGAGTGAGTGAGAGAGAGAGAGAGAGAGAGAATCCTTTTAGTGATCCAGCCTTCAATTCATGAACTCCATACTGGTTTTTCATGCCTTTATAACGAACGCTGTCACGTTCATCTCTACAGCCATATTTATGACTATAGAGCATAGCATTATGTATACATATTCATATGACATATACATATCACAGATATTGAGCATCACGGTCTGTTTATGTCCAAACTACACATCCTCTCTACGTTTGTGCACAAATTATTGTGTGTTACTGCACAGCACTCAGGAAAACATCATTCATATGCCTCATATCACGCCACAGTCTCTTTTGTCTCTCATAATAATAAAAAAAACAATTCAACTTAAATTAATATTTCATGTCCATTTCATAATTTATAATTCATAATTTAATTCCGCCAATATTCCAAAATATACCCCATCAGGATGATAAAGCTTGCGATATATAGTAACATTTAGATTCATGCATTTAGTAGACACTTTTCTCCAAAGTGACTTCCAATAGAGGAAGCAAATTATGCCTGATGCACAGGTTGTATTAAAAAATTAGCGAATTAAAGAAAATTTACTTTTATAAAAACACGTAAACCAACAAATAAAAAATAGTGTAAAATAAATGCAAGAACACATGTGTTGTTATATCAGTGTCAGTGATTTTGATAAAAGCAAAGCTGAAAAAACAAATAAAACCTCACATACTTCTGAATGCTTTCTTTTCTTTAATGCATGAATGCACTATTATTCCGCATTACTCTTATGCATCCGCGCATGCACAAAGATAGCCCATGAAAGATTGTGAAATATTATTCAAGAAAGGGATTGCTGTGTTTTGCTCCATCTCTCTGGCTCTTTCTGTCTCTGTTGTTTTGTATATGTGGGTTTATTCTGAAGAGATGGAGAATACTCTTATCTGTGCCAGACAGCAGCACTGTTTGACACAACACACAGAATCATTTTAATAACTAGATTTCACCAAAAGAGAGGATGTTCACTCATCAGCATCGCGGGCGGCTGTTAGGATCTTGCTGCTCATTTATTATGGTGTTCATGGTTGCTAAGCTGTTGTGGGTGGGTTGCTAGGGTGGTTCTTCCTAGGACAGCATGATCTCCATATGAGGTTTGTGTGATGATGTCAGCTTGACTAACATTATAAGCGGATGTCAAATCGATATTTTACATTACATTTAGTCATTTAACTTACACATGAGGACAACTGAAGCAATCAAAATCAACAAAAGAGCAATAATATGTGAGTGCTGTGACAGTTAGCCAAACTCTGAACGTGTAGCAAGGTTTTTTATGATAATACAAAGAGAACTAGTAGATAGAATAGAAAACGCTAGTGTTAGAGGCTCTTTTTTCTTTTTATGAAAACAAGTAGTTAGAATAGAAATTGAATAGAGAGTGCAAGTGTTAGGGTCAAGTGGTTTTTTTTATTAAAAAAAGAAAACAAATAGATAAAATATAATTAAAATAGAGAGTGCTGAGTTAGAGGGTCTAGTTGTTGAACTGCAAGGCAATACGTTTGGAAATAATGTTTTTGAAAGAAGTCTTGTATGCTGCAATGCTGCATAAAAACGTCTAGTTTGCCCATCTTTAGACCTTCTCACCGAGAAGCTTTTGTGGGATTAAAATGAGCAATAACCCTGAGGTTACTCAGAGCAATGTCTTAATCTGTCGTCTCTCTCTCTTCTGTAGGGAAAATCTGTGGCTTTCACGTGCAGGGTCTCGGCGCTCCGTTCGAGGCTGTGGTTCTGAACCGCACGTCAGGAGAGGGCCGTCTGCGGGGGGCGCGAGTGGACCGATCGACTGCGAGCGACAGAGAGAGTTCACCTTCATCATTCAAGCCCACGACTGTGGCACGGGACCGGAGGACACGCAGAGAAGAGATCACACAAGTCAGTGTGTGTTTGAATAAATGCATGTCTGAGTCGTGTTTGTGAACACGCTGAACTATAAATGATTCATCCGTGCTTGACGCACCTCTCTCTGTTGTTCAGTTTCTTCTTTGAATGTTTTTGTTTTTCTACTTTTAGAAGGTCCTCTGTTTTTGTGTCCTTTAAGTCACCGCACCTGCTAGTTGAATTTTTTTTAATAAAAATGTTGAGACATGGCTGCATGTATTTGACAAAAAAAAATACAGTAAAAATATGAATATTGTAAAACTTTATTATAAATTCATAATAACGTTTAATGCTATTTTAATATATTTTAAAGTCATTTATTTATGTGATCAAAGCTGTATTTTCAGCATCATTACTCCAGTCTTCAGTGTCACATGATCTTCAGAAATCAGTCTAATATGCTCATTTATGAAACATTTCTGATTATTATCAATTTTGAAAACAGTTGTGCGGCTCAATATTTTCATGGAAACCATGATACACTACTATTAAAAAATGTAGGATAAGTAAAATATTAAAAAAGGAAATTAATAGTTTTATTTTGCAAGGATGCATTAAATAGATCAAAAGTGACAGTAAAGCATTTATAATATTCAAAAAATTCATTTTTAAATAAATGTTCTTTGAAAATATTACATCATAACTGATTTCAAAATGGATAGTAAAGGCAACTTATATTAATAAATGAGTAATAATAACTGATAATAAATGAGCAAATCTGCATATTTTGAGCTGCATATGCGAGTGATTTCTGAAGATCATGTGACACCGAAAAGTGGAGAAATTATCTGAAAATTCATCTTTGATCGCGGGTAGAAATTATTTTTTTAAATATATTAATTAGTGCTATAAAATGATTAATCGCGATTAATCGCATCCAAAACAAAATTTTTGTTTACATAATATATATGTGTGTGTGCTATGTATAATTATTATTTATATATTAATACAAACACATGCATGTATACATTGAAGAAAACATTTACATATTCAATATATTTATATAATATATAAAATATAAATGTATATGCACGGAAATATTTCCAAAATATATACTGCATGTGTGTATCTATATGTGTAGATAATAAATATGCACAGTACACCTACATATATTATGCAAAGAAATATTTTTATTTTGGATGCGATTAATCATGATTAATTATTGACAGCACTAATATTAATATAGTAAAAGTATTTTAAGTTTTATTTGACAATATTTCACAATTTTCCTGTATGGTGAGCGTAAGAAACTTCTACATTAGTGTATCTACGGTATTTCAAGTGTTTTATCTCAGTGCTGACTATGAAAAGCAGGTGTCTGTCCTCAGGCTTTAAAAGCTTTTAAGAGCTCTTGCTAATGAACACTGAACCTGTTTACCAAACACCGAGCCAAAGACGCTTCTCTTTCCCTGCAGATATCACATAAAGATGCTTGAACAGAGTGAATGCAGTGAGCTGACTGAAACTAAATGACATAAAGACATTTGTGAATGAGTGAGATAGAAATGAGGTTAGTTATGAAACCGTGGAGAAAGAGGGGACCTTCCTCATTACTCTGTATCTCTTTAATCCACACAGGATTACTGTATCTGCCTTTGACAGCTCGGATCTATGATACGTGCACACACACACACACACACACACACCAACACGCACGCACGCACGCACACACACACACACGCACGCACACACACACCGACACGCACGCACGCACACACACACACACCACACACACGCACACCACACGCGCACACACATTCAAGCACACACACACCGACACGCACACACACACACACGCGCGCACACACACGCACACACGCACGCACACACACACCACACACACACACACACACACACACCACACACACATGCACACACACACACACACACCACACACCACACACCACACACACACACATGCACACACACACACACACACACACACACGGATAAAGGATTAATGTGAGTTATTAGACTCTAAAGGGCAGTAATGCTTCAAAATCACACTGCTTTACTCGAGATTTCATGCCTAATGCATATATAAATGTGTTTGTGTATGTTCTGGTTATCAACATTATAACACAGATCAGCAGGGCTGTTTATAATCCTGACATTTGTCAGATGAACTGTTGCCCTATCACTCACTTTGTATGCTGTCTTTGACATGAATGATGCAAGCTTGTTATTTTAGTATTTTCAGCTCGCATAAGTGTGTCAAGACTGGCTGTGAGGATACCTGGAGGCGCTTTTTTTTGTTTCACACTTTTTTTAATATATATTTCTCTCCCTGAAGACTTTTCTAAGACTTTATAATGACCCGCAGGAGAGAGAAATCACAAACGAGATCTCTTCAGTAAGTTCGCTGCTTCTCCTGGACAGTGATGGAGAACGAATAGAAACGTTTGAAGCGTTTCATCCTGGGAAAAGTCTCCTAAAGCAGAGAACACTAATTAGTTCAGATCTGGACCACAAATAACTTCTCATAGATTCATATAATTATAGACGCAAAAATAACAAGAAGACCTGCAGCACAGGTCACTGATTTATTGGCTAATTTAAAGTCTGATTTAGACAAAATGACACGAATACAAATCATCTCTTCTTGTCAGTTCTTGTTAAAGTTCGTTTAGTATAAATTCGAAAGCAGCAGGCTATTTTGATTATTTACATTTATTACTTCTTACTTTTATTTGTTTTTGACTGTTGACCTGAAAATGTTCATTCTAGATGCGATTCATATGGTCTTTAGTTGCTGGCAGACCCCCTAAAAACACCCATTTAACCCAGCAGTCAAATCTGCGGTGCGCTATTGTGCCATGTTTCCATAGAATCACTAAATAAAATGCAGCCAACCGCGCTCCTCTCCTGATAAACACAACCAGCTGCTATTTGAATAGCTTTATACAAATATGTAGAGAAGGAATTTAGAGAGGAGACACGTGTCCTGGAGTCTTTTTCTTGGGAGAAATGAATTAATTAAAAGAAATCTGAAATAAAATATTAATATTAGATGAAATACTTAAACTTGAAAAACTTAAACTAAAGTTGGAAATGTTGCCTTAGCAGCTAATAAAATGACAAGCACATACAGTTTTTAAAACTCAAACAAAAATTAAATTAATATTCAAAATATTAATGAATAAGCATAATGGTATATAAATAATGCTAAAAATAAAAATGAAATCCATACGATCTCATTTGGGACTTTTGTTCCTTTTATCAAGTTAGAAATGTGATAAAATGTATCAAACTGTGCTCAGATTTGCTAAAAGTATTAAATTCTGCTGATTTAAGAAACATCTCAAACAAAGTTGATACTTAAAGTAATAATTTACCAAAAAAATGAAAATTTGCTGTAAATGTACTCACTCTACGGCCATCCAAGATATAGACGAGTTTATTTCTCATTGGAAACAGATTTAGAGAAATGTAGCATTCCATCACTTGCTCACCACTCTGCAGTGAATGGGTGCCGTCAGAATGAGAGCCCAAACAGCTGTAAGGCTTTAATTCTTACAGACATTCTTCTCTCTTCATAAGATGGTTATTGATGGAGTGGAGTGGTGTGGATTATTGTGATGTTTTTATCAGCTGTTTGGACTCTCATTCTGACGGCACCCATTCACTGCATTGGTCAGTTAATGATGTAATGCTAAATGTCTCCAAATCTGTTCCAATGAAAAAACAAACTCATCTTCATCTTAGATGGCGAGGGTGAGTACATTTTCTCCATGAAGTCTGGACAATGAAAAGCTCTCTCTCATTCTCAGGGCTGTGGTGCATGTGCAGGTGGGAGATGTGAACGAGTTTTCTCCCGTGTTCGGTCAGTTGGAGTATCACGGCTCGGTGACGGAGGGTAAAGTGTATGACAGTATTCTGCAGGTGCAGGCATCAGACCAGGACTGCTCTCCACAATACAGCCAGATCTGCAACTACCAGATCACCTCGCAGGACACAGCCTTCGCTATAGACCGCAACGGTTAGCGCACAAACATACAAGAAGCACATGCAAACAGCACTTCTCTCTCTGTCTGTATTTACATGTGTGTGTGGTTGTCTGCAGGTAACATCCGGAACACAGAGAGCCTGAGCTTTGATAAGAAGTCACATTATAAAGTCCACGTGACGGCGTTCGACTGCGGTCAGAAGAGAGCGGCGCAGGACGCTGTCGTACACATCCACGTCAAACCCATCTGCAAGCCTGGATGGCAGGGTGAGATCTGGAAATGTTTTAGTCTCAGATGCATTTAGCACTTGAAAATGGTCAGGCTTTAGTGGTCCACCAGGGAGCAAAGTCACATTTGACCAATTTGTGCACTTTTGAGGAAGCTAATGCACTGAATTCTTCAGTGTTTTCTGTGCACTCGCGCGCAAAAATGTACTACGATGTCAGTGGGCTGGTACCCTAAGGTACAAAAGCTAAAAGTACTCCTAAATGGTACGTTTTAGTACCTTAAAGACATATTAGTACTTTGAAAAAACATAATTGTACCTTTTGAAAGTTTACTGCAATGATAACAGTTTTGTACCTTTTGTTTTTAAGACTGTACAGTTGGACTGTTGTAAAGTTTTTAGAATATAAGTTTCAAATAATTGTCAGTGTTAATTTAGTTTCGTTTATTTATATACTACTACAGTATTTTTCATATATTTATTAGTTAATTTTATTAATAATTATTTGTATTTATCATTGTATTATTTACTTACACACACACACACACACACACACACACACACACACACACACACACACACACACAGAGAGACAGACACACACACGCACACACAGAGAGACACACACACACACACACACACACACACACACACACACACACAGACAGATACACACACACACACACACACACACAGAGATACACACACACACACACACACACACACACGCACAGAGACACACACACACACACACACGGACCGGTTCGGTGCTTTGAATTTCCTATCACTCTCTGTCCATCTCTTTCTTTTCCCTTGAAGCTATTTTTGTTTGCTTTTAAACTCAATATAGTGTTGACCCCCTCCCGTCTCTCTGCATCTGTTTTTTTTCCTGTAGGTTTGTGCTTTTTTCTTGCTTTTGATTTCCGCGGGGGGGCTTGCATCAGAATTAACACACACACTTTATACGATAGCCAGCATGATGCATTATGCAGTTCTTTGAAGGCTACTGGTATCAGTTTTACTAGCTAAAGACGTGACGCAAGGAAAAACTAAATTAAATAACATGCAACATGTTAAATGATTCCCCATTTATCATTTTGTTGATGTTGAAGACTATGCATCCAATCAAACATTATTTTAGCACAAATGTCCTCATCTTTGTAAACTGCATTTAAATTAAGTAATTGATACATTCAGTCTTCACGCAAACTCCAATACGCTTTGGTATAAAAGCAATCTGGCCTAGTTTGCAGAAGTCAGCTGCTATCAATATCATTTGCCTAATACAGTATAATGCATTTCTCATCGCTGCTTGTCTCTGCAGAAGTTGCCTCAGCTAAGCGGTTCCCAGTCTCTCCACTGATATGAGAGCATTTCATTCTCCGCATCTTCAGAAGTAAAAAGCATCAAAAGCATAAAACTATGTTAAAAAGCTCTTTCCATTTTTAACATCTCCTCGTGAGTTTCCTAGCCACTGTGGTGAACAGGCATTGCTAGTTCTCAGTAACCCAAGTTTAAGCAGAATTAAATTCTAGTTCACATCAAACTGAAGTGTAAGAAACAACCTTAAATTTGATCAAGACTGGGAATATGAATCGTAAAATAGAAGCTTTTACAAGTCAACATTCAATCAAAATTATTAATCAAACTATTAATATTCTTTAAGTGAAGTAATCATTTATTCACTCTCATGTCGTTCCAGACCAAACCTGTTTGATTTCCTTTCTTCTGTCAAAATAAAACAAAGTCATTTGAAAATTAGACAAATTACATTATTTAAAATACTGCTTTAAATGGTGACAAAACTGAAATTTTTGCATTAACCGTCCTTTTAAAACACGTTTCTGGTCTTATTGTGCACAAATCAGTTGTGCGTGTTATTCCAAAATCAAAAAAGTTTACCTTTTTTATTAAAATCACCCTTAAACTTTCCTTGTCTGCTAACGTCATCAAACTCAAATCTTTCCTCCCCCTTCAGCTGCCTTTTCACCATCCAGTCAATGGATAAAATCAAGTCAACTCTTGGTCTAGAGTAGCTCGTGTCTCCCAGAATGCACTTTGATGTGTTTCTGATGTTATTGTCCCTCAGGTGAGTTTGGAGACTTGAAACATGTTCCTCTTTACGCTCTCTCTCTCTCTCTCTCTCTCTCTCACACACACACACACACACACACGGTCAAAGCTTCAGGCCAATTTTTTTCCAGCCCACTGGATGATGACAACTTGAGTAAAGGCCATTTTTTCACATCTGACATAAAAGCATGAAGGAGAGAGAAAAGTAAACAGCTCCCCGTTGTGTCTCATAAGCAAGGGTGAATAATTCAGCAGGGGTGGTCATGCACCGTCCACACACACACACACACACACACACACACACACGCACACACACACACACACACACACACACACACACATTTTGTCGTTACCTTTAGGCTCCCTCCACGCATAAAATAATTACATTTTCAGCTCCTATTTCCCAAACCCAGCAGCTCAAAGTGTTTGTGTGTGAGCTAATATGTGTGTGGCCTGTGTGTGAATGCATGTTTACATCCATTTAATACTGTCCGCCGTTTTAATTTTTCTCCCATAAATTCATGTTAAATAACCACTGGCTGTAGAATTCATTACAGCCACAATGTAGCCTGAAAAATGTCATATTTCGCCAGACGCACTAAGAGCTCTTGGTAACAAACCTCAAATATATTATAAATTATAAACTGAATAAAACAAAAAATAAGATTCTTCTTCATTAAAAAACTAAGAAATGGCCTCATTCAGTTAGTTACATAAATAATTTTCCTCTACTTGTCATATTTGTACTCCAAAAAATACCACAGACTTACTGTGCTGAATATACATTATTATATTTAATATACACTTAGGGTGAACCTACTCACTTTATAGCAAGTATATTTTTTATTAAAATGACAAATTTAAGTAAATATAATACATTGAATTACAGTTTATCTTATACAGTTTATCTTAATAAAATTGAAGTAAATAAGTACATAAGTTTTAGTCAATTATAAGGTAAGTGTTTATATGATTTGTTTTATTCCATACATACATTTGTAGTTTGTCACTGCATTGATATTAGCACAGCTATGTTGATTAAATGACGTAACAAACACCTAAATCATTATATAACCATCCTACAACCTAACTGTAACCATAAAAACTTCAACAACTAAAACTCTAGTCCGTCCTGGTCTTTTAAACAGGGATTTCCCTGTACTCATGAATTCATAAATTCATACTTATTCATAAAATAACTGTAAATTCCAACATTTCCAACATTACCAATTCAGTCCTAGACAAATCACGGGAACTAATATTCCAGCTTGCAATTTCAGCTCATGCATCAAACAGCTATTCATGTAGTCCCAACACAAATTAAGTAAACTTTCATTTGACATATTTAAGCAGACTAAACACAATTATGATAAAATACGTTCAGCAGTTGTGTTGATTTAGTTTAAATGAAGGAGCATCGACTTCTAAAGACCATGTCTAGAGACTTGGAGGATTTTGTTTTACAGAACTTCCTGTTTTTTTACCCGTTAACAGCAGCCTGGTTTCATGACTGAGAGTTTTGCACATGCAAACATCACTCACAATTTCTCCAGAAGTCTAGTTGTTGAGAATAATGCCCAGATTTCAGCAAATATGACAACGCAATGCTGAAATATTTACCAAAACAAAGCTGTCACGGGTGGAAATGCAATCTCTTCATTATGTACCTGACCTGTGCGCAGTTGTTTCAGGGTTAAATGTGACATTATTTCTTGTTGAATATCCTGTTTCACTAAAGTACATCGGGGTATGGAAGTAAAGTTGGTTATGAACTGTGCTCTCATGTTGACTCTAATACAGCTGTCTATAAGGATTTATCTACAGCTGATAATGTAAAAAATACAAAAAGGTAGCATGCTTATACGCTGTTAGAAAAAAATGTGCAAAAATTTTACCTTTTGGGGTAAAACGGCTTATCACAGGCGCTCAAAGGCACACTTTTGTGCCTTCTTTATCCCTAAAGGGTTAATAATAGTACCGTAAGAGTACATGTTACTACTAATGCACCATTTAGGGCTTAAGAAGATACAGAGGTGACTGTTTGAGCCCATGTTAAGCTGCTGTACCCCTAAAGGTACAATCTTTGCAAAAAAAAGTTCTGAGACTGCAGGTTTTTGGACACTATATAGTATCTCACTTTAGACATCTTTAATAGCGTACCATGATATTTCTATATATCATAGTCCCGCCACAGTACTTACTTTGTAAATAGCAATCACTAAGTAAGATATCCTTTTTAGTGAATGTTTTGGCTCATGCACAAAAGAAGATTGTGTATTTAAAATGCACATCATGTTGGGGAAAGCTGTCTTGGTAATTGTGTGGAAGTCTGGAAAACACTGTGACCTCAATATCTTCATCTTCACAGAGACATTATTGCTCTTTCTAATATTTAAGCTGTATCTAACTTTCTTTCTTCCCAGGCTGGAGCAAGCTTGTTGACTATGAACCAGGAACGGGCAGTAAGCGGTTATTTCCCAAGATGCACCTGGAGACGTGTGCGGGATCGGTGTCGTGGATCAGGACCACAGTGGAGCTGGAGACGAGCGCTGCTGGGAGAGGCTGTGACAGACAGTCTTACTCTGAACGATCCTTACAGAAGCGCTGCGGTATGATTAACAGATATTTATTCCATTGCACGCTTCCTCATTTCTCTCGGGTCGGTTTAATTACCAAATGTGCCTGAGGGCTAAACTAGTCTGACAAAACCTCCACCCTTGTCCTAGAATAGGTATGTGTCTCAGTGCAGAACCATTAGCGGTGTAATTCATCCGTATCAGAGGGATTGTCTTGATAAACTACAAATAAAGCTATAAAATACAAATACACAGCTCATCACAGATCTTCAAGAAGACTAGCGGTCCTTTTATATGACATGTGTCAGCATATCCTAATGCACTGGACTCTATGGGGCGAAGAGTCATATTAATGGGGTGGTAATGATCATTTTCTATAAAGTGTATGTCATATAATTTGTTTTGTTAGATTAAGTAAATATTATAAAAAAATTATATGTATGGTGTGTGTGTGTGTGTGTGTGTGTGTGCGCGTGTGTGTGTATTTTTTTCATTTGTCTAAAAAATGAAAATAAATTATTTGTAATATATATATATGTATAATTTAAAGTATAATTTAAGGTGAAGTTCAGTATTAATTTTTATATATTTATAACAAAAAAATAATAATTTGTATGTTTTTTTAAAATGTATGTGTATAAAAACATATTTATATATATTTAAACCCATAAAACATTACATTCAATGAATATTATAATATATATATAAATACTAATAAATTAATTATTTTATATACAAAAGTATAAATTACATCAAATGTATATGACACATAGATGCATTATTACATGCAGTATTTATATTAAACATTGTAATAACCCTATTTAATTCTGTACAAATGAATAAATATCAAAATCTGTATGGCTTTTCATTTGAACGTCGAAGTCAAAGTCCATTTAAAGTTCCTCAGCTGTGATCTGTTTCATATGAGTATTGTATCTCTAAACGGTAACATGCCAGGAGCTTCCTCGGGCAGCACAGATCTTCTGCCGGCCCCCAGCGGAGCTTTTAATTGGACGGCGACTCTTGTGACGGATGGCGGCTGGGACAGTGACCTCACATACCGCTTCGATGGTCATCAAGCTGCCAAGATCCCAGACTGGGTCGTCCTGCAGAATCTAACCCATCAGTTCACCATAACCACATGGATGAAGCACGGGCCGAGTCCAGGACAGAGAGCCGAGAAAGAAACGCTGCTCTGCAACTCTGACAAGACAGGTGAGAAAGAGAGAGAACTGAATGAGAAGAAGCCTGCTTAAAGAGCAGCTCGTGGATCCTGCCATTAACAACGAGATCTCTGTTGTTCTCCTATACAGCTTATGTAGTCTTTCATAGCGCCCTGATTTCCCCTAAAGAATAAGGTCCAATAAACTCTGGAAATCTCAATATTAATTATATAATATATAATGACATAATTATAAAAAAAATATAATAAAATATAACAAAACTAAATTAATTATTAAATGAAAAAAAATAATAATAATTATAAATATAAATTAAATTAAATATATACAATATAATTATATAATTAATTTACATTTTATAAATTATTTAAGTATAATTGATAAAATAAAATTAAGAATATATTATTAATTTTCATAATTTATTATTAAAATTATATTAACAATTTTTCTTCTCAACAAATTATTTAAAGACCAAATGATTTAAGCTGCTAATTAATAATTTAATTCACATACATTTAACTATTTGCATTTACCTTTTCCAACTATTGACTCATTTGTGTCTATTTATAATTTTCCTATGGAATTTGAGGAGAAATATCTGAGACAGAATTATTTAAATACCCCATAATAATGCCAAAACAAATCCATAACTTCTATAATGGCACAGCTTGCTTGATAGTTTGGTAACACTTTACTTAAAGCCTTTAAATATAATGCATTGTCAAAGTAGTTTTAATGCATTAATTATTCCTTGTAATTCACCTTATAACGCATTGCATGATCTTATGAATTATTGTAACAACAATTATAACACATTAGAATACGTTATGCCTTTAGAAAGTATAATGCATTAAAACACATGACAAACAAGCCTTCAACTATTATAATGCATTTCAACTTTGTTACAAATATTTATGATCCGATATAATGCATTACAACGTCCATTATGAATATCTTTATAATTCTATGCCTTTATTTAACCAGGAGAGTTAAATCTGAGATTAAAAATCTCTTTTCCAGGAGTGTCCTGGCCAAGATAGGCGGCCCAGTTATACAAATACACGTACAACAAAAAACAGTACATCACAACAATAAAATATAGCATTAGAAGCATTTGCAAATCATTAAATCATTTTCTATTGGACGCAAAAGTGTTTTAAATTTACTAAGAGACACCAACTGATTTAGCTGCAGTTTCATATAATGCACTATACATAAAGGCTTTAAGTAAATTTTCACACAGGAAGTGTTAAGAGTATAACTAGCTTAGTCACCAAAACGTTCATGATAAGCCTTTATCAGATACACCCAGCTATACTAGCACCGAAGCAGAACTAACAAGCAGAAAGCAGCAGCTGGTCTTTTCAGCAGGATTGAAGAGGAAACGGTTAAGATCTGAATGTGATTTGTACTGGACGACTGGAGCTGTACTTCCAGCCCTGTTAGGTTGACTATCCTCTCCTGTCAGGATCTCTATATAGATAAACATACATCAAATACACCGCTTCTTTTCTCTCAGGTTCAATTTAGCGATATAATCTTGTATGTCACGAGGTAATTGTATTCTCTGTCTGTCTCCTGACCTCTCCGTGCTCTCTCTCTGTCTCTCTCTCTCTTTCAGAGATGAACCGACACCATTACTCTCTGTATGTGCATAACTGCAGGCTGGTTTTCCTGCTGAGGACGGACTACACACAGACAGACTCCTTCAGACCGGCTGAATTCCACTGGAAACTAGAGCAGGTATGAGAGACGCTTCACACTACGAATTTCCTTCCAGAGGATACAACACATTAGCATGTGTGCATGTTTAGATAATATCAATTTGACAGACAGATAGATGAGTGCAAGGGCGCAGAATGTAGTAGGGACACTAGGCACATGTCCCTACCAATATCCAGCGACTACTAAATTGTCCCTAGCAAATATTTTGATCAAAAATGAAATATATGTGTATGTAACTATTGATGTTGTTAATTCGGCCACATCTAATATAGTTCATACCATTGATATTAGCTGAGAATTTAAAGTAAATACACTAGAAAACTGCAAGTTTCAAGGACGCACGTTTAATACATGGAGTAAAAACATACAAGGTAACCGATGTGTTTAAAGGGTTACTTCACACCAAAATTAAAATGTTGTCATGAATCACTTACCCTCATATCGTTCCAAACCCGCAAAAGCTTTGTTCGTCTTCGGAACACAATTTAAGATATTTTGGATGAAAACCGGGAGTCTTGTAACTGTCCCAGTGACTGCCTAACAATTAACACTGTCAAGGCACAAAAAAGTATGAAAGACATTATCAAAATAGTCCATCTGCCATCAGTGGTTCAACCGTAAGTTTATGAAGCGAAGAGAATACTTTTGTACGCAAAGAAAACAAAAACAATGACATTATTTAACAATTTGTCTCCTCCGCGTCACCTTAGCGCCATTTTGGAGAATATCCACCGGAGAGTATCGAATCAAAGCGTAAATAAACGTTGAAACCTATCCGTGTGGTGCGGCTGACACAGAAGAGCAAACGCTATTTGCATCCAAAAATGGCGCGGAGACAGACAGACAGACAGACAGACAGACAGACAGACAGACAGACAGACAGAGAGAGAGACAGACAGACAGACAGACAGAGACAGAGACAGACAGACAGACAGACAGACAGACAGACAGACAGACAGACAGACAGACAGACAGAGAGACAGACAGACAGACAGACAGACAGACAGAGAGACAGACAGACAGACAGAGAGACAGACAGACAGAGACAGAGACAGACAGACAGACAGACAGACAGACAGACAGACAGACAGACAGACAGACAGAGAGACAGAGAGACAGACAGACAGACAGACAGACAGACAGACAGACAGACAAAGACAGACAGACAGACAGACAGACAGACAGACAGACAGACAGACAGACAGACAGACAGACAGACAGACTCCTTCGTTCTTGCTCTCTCCTCATTTTAATGACAGTAGAAACTTCTTCACAGAACTTTCTTTACTTTAAGCACAAAAACAGCCACCGTCTAACAAATATTAGTGATTAATTTCTTGGTAATGCGCTGTGCGTGTTGTGTTTAGATTCACAGGTCTGCTGCAGGTTAATTGAATCCTTCATCTCGTACATGCAACAATACTTGAGTTAGTCCATCATTAAGAGTACAATTATGCAAATATCCACTTTTTAGGGTGAAGATAAAGCCTTAGAATAAAGAAAGAGAGAGAAAACAGTGCAGTCATTAAGAGAGTGTTTGTTTAGCAGGGAAGACTTAATTATCTGAGAGAACAACACAAACATAGAGCAACACAAAACTAGCAGTGTGCTGCGTGAACGTCCCTGCCAAAGACCACTTAAAAACCCATCAGAAAAATGGCAGGGGGCTTTAAAACACAAACTACCCCGAAAGGATTGGGCACAGAGGACGAGCAAAGTTCTGCTGTCCTAAACACACAAACTGACGAAAGATCAACTTAAACATCAGAACATCAAACCACAAGCTAATTTAACACCATATATATATATATAGATAACATGGATCTGAAGCAGTGCAGTTGCATTCATTTTTCATTTGAGTCTGTTCCTTTGAAATCATCATTACCATAACTGTACATGTGCTACCTACAAGCTCAGCATTAGAAGATGCAAAGATAGCTTAAAGATTATACGGAGATTTTAAGCATCAAAGAGCCTTTTTCCCCTGTGGAGAACTTCACCCCACCTTAAAATTAATTTCATAATGTAGTTTCACGAATACATAAATGCGTTACATAAAATATATGTGGTTGAGGGTCCACTGGCCTGAGGGACACATTTTGGTCTTTGCACGTCTCAGACACTTCAAAGAACATGAGCGATCTTTTTTATATCTTTCCTAAAGGCTTTTTCTTTCTTCTACCCGCAGAGGAAAGAGATCTAATTAAATTAGCTTTTTTAATAATCTGAATTTAATTTAATTAGCAAGTGGATGGAGTTGTGTTTCCATTATGAAAATGGATATTAAAACATGAATATTAATGAAAATGTGAGGTTTTGTTGGACGAGTGCTGGGTGTTGGCTCAATAACATAAACGCCAATTCCAGTGTTTCACTGCACTTCAGACTCATCATTTATTAAGCATTTGTTGCAAAATAAAATAAAATAAACCTTATCTTAGTATATTAGATTATGCATGCAGAAAACATTCCACCGGATTCACAAAAGGACCATATGCACATAAATGTAAGTAAAAAATTAATTTCTGTTTTATTTATTGTTAGTCAGATAGAATCAATACTTTTATTAGCACATAGTTTATATATCTAAATTAAGCGAATGTGTGCTCAAAACAAGAAAAAACAAAACTGCCAATGGGTTAAAAAAAACTAAAATGGGTTTCTTTGGAATTTTTATTGTTTTATGCTTAAATTATTGTGGAAACTGTTTCCAAATTAAGTAAGTTTAAGCATTAAACTAGAAAACAATCTACCAAAGGGGTAAGAAAAAATGTATTTAAATAAAAATGTAATTAAAATGTATTTTGTTTGTTTCTTGCATTTGTTAATGTTGGTTGATTTTCTTGAATCCACACTTTGACAGCAGTTATAGGAATGTCTCTTAAAGGAACACTCCACTTTTTTACAACTCCCCTAGAGTTAAACAGTTGAGTTTTACTGTTTTTGAATCCATTCAGCCGATCTCCGGTCTGGCAGTAGCACTTTTAGCTTAGCATAGATCATTGAAAGGGATTAGACCATTAGCATCTTGCTAAAAAATGACCAAAGAGTTTCAATAATTTTCTTATTTAAAGCTTGACTCTTCTGTAGTTACATCGTGTACTATATAAGACCGATGGAAAATGAAAAGTAGTGTTTTTCTAAGCCGATTTGGCTAGGAACTATACTCTCATTATGGCGTAATAATCAAGGAACTTTGCTGCCGTACCATGGGTGCAGCAGGTGCAATGATATTACGCAGTGCCTGAAAGTAGTGCCCAGCTAGGTAACTAGTTATGATAGTTGGCAGCAAAGTTCCTTGATTATTACGCCAGAATGAGAATATAGTTCCTAACCATATCAGACTAGACAATTGCTGCTTTTCATTTTCCGTCGGTCTCAGTACACGATGTAACCACAGAAGTCAAGTTTTAAATAAGAAAATTATTGAAACTTTTTGGTCATTTTTGAGCGAGATGCTAATGGTCTAATTAGATTCAATGATCTATGCTAAGCTAAGCTAAAAGTGCTACTGCCAGACCGGAGATCGGCTGAATGGATTCAAAAACAGTAAAACTCAACTGTTTAACTCTAAAGGATTTGTAAAATGGGCCTGTTTTCAAAAAAGTGGAGTGTTCCTTTGAGTGTTCAGAGACACACTTTGTAATGTCTGAAGACTCTTTGAAACTGTACCTTCTCAAAGGTCAGAAAACAGGTAATGGGCAGTTGCTGAAATAGGTGTAAAATGGATATAAAAAGACAAACAGGTGATTCACACTGATGTGAGAGACACACTAGCACAGCAGTATGTGTTAAAGTGCCCAGTGTACTTGCATCATCTGAGCAATTGAAACAATGGTTTCTCTCTACCTCTCTCGCTCACTCTGTCTTTGATAAATTGCCTTGCCATCAAGTGGACATTGGCTTAGTGCGGCTAGAAGTCTTTTACCACCTCTATCGATTCAGCGCTGTGCGTTTACTGGACACACACAGAGAAAACATCTCAGTAAGTCGCTCTGCTCTCCAGGGGAATGGCGTGAGTGCTTCAAACTCGGACAAATTCTAGAACGTACCTGTTTTCTACATGCTTATAAAACTGAAAACCACAGTAATGTGTGCTAGATGTAAAATAACAGTCTTTAAATGACTAAATCTGGATCCACATGATTGCATGAACCCCAACTGTTATCCCAGCCATTCTCACATTCACACACACACACCTCTGCAGAAAATCAATGCCTGCCCAGAGACAGAGAAAGAGACTGAAAAGAGAGGCTGAAAAACTGAATGGAATACGAGACGAATACCAATAGAGTATAAAAGTGAAATTTAAAGAAAAATAAATCAATTTATTCATAATAAGAACACAGAGAGAAGGAATCGATTAAAGAAAAATAACACTCGCTCTGGCTGAATCTCTCAGTGCCTGTCAAGAACATACTTTGCATAAAGAAAACAAAGCTTGTTTTTGTGCATCAATTATTATTTTGTAAATTTTACATATTTTCAATTAATTAATTATTACAGCCAATATGAATTAATTACTATTTATTATTTTAACTATTATTAAAAATATTTAAATAGCAAAGTGTGCATATCTGTATATATAAATATATATATATATATATATATATATACAGTGCTCAGCATAAATGAGTACACCCCCTTTGAAAAGTAACATTTTAAACAATATCTCAATGAACACAAAAACATTTTCCAAAATGTTGACAAGACTAAGTTTTATATAACATCTGTTTAACTTATAACATGAAAGTAAGGTTAATAATATAACTTAGATAACAACATTTTCAGTTTTACCTCAAATTAGGGTGATGCAAAAATGAGTACACCCCACTGAAAGTCTCTGGAGCAAAGCTAAATTTTAGACTACAAATGTCTAATTTAACAAGAATTCAACCACAGGTGAGTCTAATTATTCATTACACAGGTGTTCAGCAGACAGTTGACTATAAAAGGGTGTTACTTAAAGAAAACCCTTCCCATTTCATGCTGTCAGCAGTGGCACCACATGGAAGAGAAATGTCACAAGAAAATTATTTCATTACACAAGAAAGTTGAAGGCTACAAGAAGATCAGCAAAACAACCATTTTTATTCTTTATATCGTTTTATATGTCCTTTCTCTGCAGAAATGGAAACAATACAGAGAAACTTTGTGAAATTGTGGGAAGGGGAAAAGGAGGACATGGGGGGGGGGGGGGGGAGCTTCAAATTGGTAGGAGGGAGTGTGACAGTGAGAAGAAGTGAGACTGATGGTGAGATTTCAGGTGCAGGAGGAAAGATGTAGTGAAGATGAGAAATGTCTGAGAGTGTAACAATCAGTTCCACTAGACTCTACGACCCTGACCGCCTGCCAGACACAAACACACACCGTGTGTGACAGAGCGAGCAGAAAGCGTCTGCTGCCGTGTGCTTTTGACTGGCAGCGGTCCAAACGGGCCAAACACAGACAGAGCTTTCCCTCATCAACAAACACACTCACGCAACTTTACATTTAAAGAAGACAAGCATCTCTATAACTACACTACTGATCATAGTTAGGGTTAGTGATTGATTTCAACAAGGCTGTTGTTGTTCACTAAAACTATTAAAAGTCATTTTCGTTCTTGAAGTAATGCTGAAATAAAATACAGTAAGTTTAAGGTGAAGTACTAAAACTACATAAATAAACATAGAAATAAAAAAAACTGACAAAAGCACATAAAATTACAATAACTTAAAAATAAAAATTTAATATTTGTATATATATATATATTTAATTAATTTACTTAATTACAAATTGTAATCTGTTACTGATTACAAATGACATGATGACAGTTGTATTAATAATATAATCTAGATTACTTATTTTAGGTGATGTATTCTGACCACTTTTAGATACATTTTTACCCGAGTAAAATTTTATTAAATCATAAAAAAATTAAAATTAAAATGAGTAAATTATTTGACAATAAAACCTCTGACAAAACAAATTTGAAATACTTTGTTTATCCGCATGTCATGTGACCATAAATTTAAGCCTAAATATATTTAAAAATAACAAAATCTAATAAACACCACAAACAAAATTACTTCAACTAAAATTCAAATGAAAACTATACAAATTCAACCTTATTAATAATAGTAAAATTACAAATAATAAAAAAACTAAAACTAAAATAACACATTGAAGCAAAAATGAATACAACAGATAAAGAAAGCAGAAATATTGTGAACGTCTCTCTCTCTCTCTCTCTCCCCCTCCCCCTCCCTCTCTCTCTCTCTCTCTCTCTCTCCTCCCTCCCTCCCCCTCCCTCTCTCTCTCGCTCTCTCCCTCTCTCTCTCCCTCCCCCTCCCTCTGTCTCTCTCTCTCTCTCTCTCTCTCTCCCTCCTTCCCTCCCCCTCCCTCTCTCTCTCGCTCTCTCCCTCTCTCCCTCTCTCTCTCTCTCTCCTCCCTCCCTCTCCTTCTCCCCCTCCCCCTCTCTCTCTCCTCCCTCTCTCTCTCTCTCCCTCTCTCC
>QVTF01008698.1:0-23692 GCA_003573665.1 Oxygymnocypris stewartii | reverse complement strand
CCCAACAAATCCAAAAGACTTCAAATTCAACAAAATTCCCAAAATAAAAACGAAAGGTTAGCTGATCATCTTGAACTCCATGTAGCTGTCTATTTATTCTGTTATTACCGTTTCCACCAACAAGCAGATGAAATGAGACCAGTTTTCTGGTTGAGTGGTGAGTTTTTTTTTTTTTAAAGCCACTCCTCTGCCGTGCCTTAGCCTCAACGAAAATCACCCTAAAATGAAGCTGTTATTTACTCTCTAATCAAAACAAACCATTGGTCAACTCAACATATCAAATATGGTGACACGTCAATAACAGTCACATTGTAACAGTCACAAAACTCTGGCCATTTGATAATACCTAGAATATCAAAATCAACTGCAGGCGGCAGATCCTTTTTCTATTTAGCGCCCAAACTCTGGAACAATCTACCCACACTGTTCGGGAGGCAGACACACTCTGTCAGTTTAAATCTAGATTAAAGACCCATCTCTTTAACCTGGCATATACTTAACACACTGAAATGCTTCTAATATTCAAATCCGTTAAAGGATTGTTAGGGTGCATTAATTAGGTCAACCGGAACCGGGAACACTCCCCATAAAACACAATGTACTTGTTACATCGTAAGAAGATTGACATCTACGCTAATATTAGTCTGTTTTTTTTCTTTTTTGAGGTCACCGTAGCCACCCGATCCAGTCCTTATCCAGCCCAGATGATCACTGCAGTCACCAGATCCAGTCCGTATCCAGATCAGATGATCACTGCAGTCACCAGATCCAGTCTGTACCCATCAGATGGTCACTGCAGTCACCAGATACAGTCCGTATCCAGATCAGATGATCACTGCAGTCACCAGATCCAGTCTGTATCCAGATCAGATGATCACTGCATTCACCGTATCCAGATCAGATGATCACTGCAGTCACCAGATCCAGACCGTATCCAGATCAGATGATCACAGCAGTCACCAGATCCAGTCCGTATCCAGATCAGATGATCACTGCAGTCACCAGATCCAGTCCGTATCCAGATCAGATGATCACTGCAGTCACCAGATCCAGTCCGTATCCAGATCAGATGATCACTGCAGTCACCAGATCCAGTCCGTATCCAGATCAGATGATCACTGCAGTCACCAGATCCAGTCTATCCAGATCAGATGATCACTGCAGACACCAGATCCAGTCCGTATCCAGATCAGATGATCACTGCAGTCACCAGATCCAGTCCGTATCCAGATCAGATGATCACTGCAGTCACCAGATCCAGTCTCTATCTATCCAGATCAGATGATCACTGCAGACACCAGATCCAGTCCGTATCCAGATCAGATGATCACCGCAGTCACCAGATCCAGTCCGTATCCAGATCAGATGATCACCGCAGTCACCAGATCCAATCCGTATCCAGATCAGATGATCACTGCAGTCACCAGATCCAGTCCGTATCCAGATCAGATGATCACTGCAGTCACCAGATCCAGTCCGTATCCAGATCAGATGGTCACTGCAGTCACCAGATACAGTCCGTATCCAGATCAGATGGTCACTGCAGTCACCAGATCCGGTCCGTATCCAGATCAGATGATCACTGCAGTCACCAGATCCGGTCCGTATCCAGATCAGATGATCACTGCAGTCACCAGATCCAGTCCGTATCCAGATCAGATGATCACTGCAGTCAACAGATCCAGTCCGTATCCAGATCAGATGATCACTGCAGTCACCAGATCCAGTCCGTACCCAGATCAGATGGTCACTGCAGTCACCAGATCCAGTCCGTATCCAGATCAGATGATCACTGCAGTCACCAGATCCAGTCTGTACCCAGATCAGATGGTCACTGCAGTCACCAGATCCAGTCCGTATCCAGATCAGATGGTCACTGCAGTCACCAGATCCGGTCCGTATCCAGATCAGATGATCACTGCAGTCACCAGATCCGGTCCGTATCCAGATCAGATGATCACTGCAGTCAACAGATCCAGTCCGTATCCAGATCAGATGATCACTGCAGTCAACAGATCCAGTCCGTATCCAGATCAGATGGTGGATCATCACCTAGAGATGACCTCTACAGCTCTGAATGTCAGTGGAGACCAGGACACCTAGATGAGCCCCAGAGACAGATCTCCAGTGAGGAACTCGTCACATAGACAGCCATTGGGAAAAGACCACTGGAACCAGTAGAGCCCTTACAATCTGACTTTGCTGCAGTTGGAACAAAGTACTGGTTTGTACTGGGAACTGCCACCGACTGAGCCTGGTTTCTCCCAAGGTTTTTTCTCCATTCTGTCATCGATGGAGTTTTGGTTCCTTGCCGCTGTCGCCTCTGGCTTGCTATGTTGGGGACACTTAATTTCCAACGATATCATCGACTTGATTGCACAGATACTATTTAAACTGAACTGAGCTGAACGATGACATCACTGAATTCAATAATGAACCGCCTTTAAATCAAATCAAATCACAAATCAAATCACTTTTATTGTCACATCACCACAGCACAAGTGCCTTGGTGAGTGAAAGTCTTATGAGCGTGCTCCAGACAGTGCAAAAAAAACAACAATTTACATATGGACAGTACATATTTACAGACAGTACAGAAGACAATGTGCAAAATACACATACATATACTCAGTACACATAGTGTACTATAAAGACATACTTAATGATCAACTACACATTATACACCGTATGGGCACATCTACATTATGTACACTATATATACATTATGTCTCTATACATAGTAATAATGTGAAGGTGCAACAGATTATAAATTAACAGCAGATTGGTTGAGCAGCAGATAGTTGTGCAAAGGTGCAACAGATTATGCATATGCAGTGTCGTGGATGTGCATTGTATGGTGTCCAGTGATAGCAGATAGGTTGTGTTAGTGCAGTGTGTGCGTGTAGTCCAGTTGAACTGTGTTACAGTGCAGTGCATGGCATGTTGTGTGAGTGGGAGTGTGATGTAGGTGAGTTATTTCTGACTGTTCATTAGCCTGATAGCCTGAGGGAAAAAGCTGTCCCTCAGTCGGCTAGTGCGGGATCGGATGCTGCGGAAACGTCGCCCTGAGGGCAACAGAGAGAGCAGTCTGTGGGACGGGTGGCTGGAGTCTTTGATAATCCTCCGGGCTTTCCTTGTACATCGCCTGGTGTAGATATCCTGGAGGGAGGGAAGCTCACCTCCAACAATGTGGCGGGCAGTTCGCACGACCCTTTGCAAAGCCCTGCGGTTGCCAGCGGTGCTGTTTCCAAACCAGGCGGTGATGCAGCCGGTCAGGATGCTCTCCACAGTGCAGTTGTAGAAGGACCTGAGGATTCTGGGGCTCGTTCCAAACTTCCTCAGCCGTCTCAGGAAGAAGAGACGCTGATGTGCCTTCTTCAGCACTGCATCTGTGTGAGCAGACCATGTGAGATCCTCGGTGATGTGAACGCCGAGGAACTTAAAGCTGCTCACCCGCTCCACAGGTGTCTTGTCGATGGTGATGGGTGTGTGTTCTCTGCTCTGTCTCCTGTAATCCACCACCAGCTCCTTGGTCTTGTCGATGTTGAGTGAGAGGTGGTTCTCCTGGCACCATTTAGTCAGGGTACTCACCTCCTCTCTGTAGGCCGTCTCATCGTTGTCGGTGATCAGGCCTATCACCGTTGTGTCATCAGCAAATTTGACGATGACATTGGAGCTGTGTGTAGGTGCACAGTCGTGTGTGTACAGGGAGTACAGGAGTGGGCTGAGGACGCAACCCTGCGGTGCACCAGTGTTGAGGATCAGGGGAGATGATGTGTTGTTGCCCATTCTGACCACCTGACTTCTGCCTGTCAGGAAGTCCAGGATCCAGCTGCACAGAGATCTGTTCAGTCCTAGAGTCTGGAGCTTCGCAACCAGTGTGGCTTTAACTGAAAATTGAGTGTTTAATCTTGTAATTTTACATAATTGACACTATTTTCCTATTTTGATATTGGAAAGTTGCTTTGACAAAATTTATATTGTTAAAAGCTCTATATAAATAAAGTTGACTTGACTTGACATTACACACAAACCACCAGACTAAATGTATTAAACTACTGGAGTTGTGTGGATTCCTTTATTACATTTCTCTTTTTGGGACCTGAAACTTTTGGAGCCCAGCTTTTTTGAGTTCCAAAGAAGACAGAAAATGATACATGAGTAAAGGGTGAGTAAATTATGATATAATTTTTTTTTAGTTGAAGTATCCTTCAATTCCAACTAAAAAAACATTAAAATGTCCATAACAACATTTCTAGTGATCTATAAAGGAAAACATGGAGATAGAAGAGAAATGAGAAAGCAAAATAATCTGTGAATAAATGCTGTAAAAAAAATTCCTGTAGCTTAAACAGTTGAGCATGAGTTTGATTCCTAGGGAAAGCATGAATCAATAAAGTACCTTGAATGCAATGCAAGTTGCCTTGGAAGAAAGTATCTGCCAGATGCATATATGTAAACGCAAACACTGTGATGCTGTCATCATGCGTACAATCACGTAACCTTTTGCATGACCTTTTGGTTGTGAAGTCAGTTTTAAGGCAGGCCAGTCTCAACAGGCTCCTAGATCGCACTGGCTGAGGCACCAGCACCATTTCAGTGGCTCGTGGGTATGGTTTACAGCATCTCCAGCCCTCATCTTCCTCTGACAAGTCCATACACGGAGAAGCCTGGAAAGGTCACGGCTAATAACAGGCACACTCATAGTTAATTGCTCTCAGATCTGCACAACAGGCATGCCGATAAAACCAACTAAAGGGTTGATTATACAGACCATTCCATGACTGAAATGACTAAATATGTGCAGAAAGGAAACACCATAATTACGATCACATGATAGGTAAAGTAAAATAACATTTAACATATAAAACGTCTGCAATCTGTAGTCTAGAAGAAATGGTTAAGTTTCCTTTTCTAAATTCAGCAAATAGGAAATATAGACCAAAATGGCCAACATAATCAAAATGGGCAAAACTTTTTTAAAACTTGCAATGATATCCTCAGTACAATTTGTTTTGAATCAAGTAAAACATTGACATTTAATGAACTAATCCAAGATTGTCCTCTCACTGACATTTAAGCGGCGGTTACACTCAAGGAGGTCAATACTGTAATAACTGGAGAAAGCTATCTGTTAGCTTTCCCATTCATATTAATGGAAATTATTTAGCTGGCGCAGGACTGCAGGAAATTCCCATGCATCCATTCATCTTCCATACCACTTAAAGTAGAGACGGTGATGGAGCCTATTCCAGCAAACTGCAGGAAATGTGCAATTTTAAATTTTGTAATCTTTGTTTCTAAGTTCTGGACACAAATGTCATATGAGCTGTAAATGTCATGTGACTAATATAACTCTATAGCCACAGGAAAATTACATCATGGCAATGCTTATGCCAAAAAACAGAACAAGAGCACTCCCAATCTCAAACCCTTCACTGTAGTAACTATCTGGAGGTATGATGTCAAAGATAGCAGCCAGGTAAAAAAAAAAAAAAAAGCACAGAGAGAGAGAGAGAGAGGGAGAAAAATCACACTTCCAAGAGCCTCCATTCAATAAATTAATAATTCTGGCTCCTTTAGATTGAATCACAGTATTTTTCCAGCCAGTATTCCAGCAACTCATGCATATTCCTGAGTACACAAACTCTGAATTAAGGTTATTTTAATTGCAAGATTAAAACCTTTTGAAATATATTATAGAAACTACTGTATCGTATCAAGTCGTTGATGTTTCTAAGCTTTGTAACATTTAGTGTTTGCAATCAGAACTATGGTAAAAAAAAAAATCCAGGTCAGCCATTTAACTTTCCCCCCATTTTTCCATTACTCTGTCCATATACATTTACACTGAATCATTTAGCAGAGGGCTTTTATCCAAAGCGACGTACAAATGAGGAGAATAATAGAAGCAATCAGACCATCAAGAGAGCAACAGTATAAGTGTCATGACAAGTCTCAGTTAGTCTAGTACAGTACACATAGTAAGTTATTTTTTTAAAGGATAGAATAGAATAGGAAAGTGTTAGTATTAGTTGGTCAGGTGCTGGAGAAAAAGATGTGTCTTTAGTTGTTTTTTGAAAATGGCTAAAGACTCAGCTGTTCGAATAGTGATTGGGAGGTCAATCCACCAGATTGGCACAGTCCATGAAAAGGTCTGTGAGAGTGATTTGGCACCTTTTTGAGATGGCACCACAAGACGTTATTCACTTGCAGAACGCAAGCTTCTGGAGGGCGCACACATTTTCACTATCAAGTTTAGGTTTATTGGTGCAGCGCCAGTTGTTGTCTTGTAGGCACACATCAGTACATTGAATTTGATACGAGCGACTATGGGTAGCCAATGTAACCTGATGAAGAGAGGGGTAACGTGAGCTTTTTTTCAGCTGATTAAAGACCACTCTGGCTGCTGCATTCTGGATCAGTTGCAGAGGCTTGATAGTACATGCAGAAAGGCCCGCCAAGAAAGCATTACAATAGTCCAGTCTGGAGAGAACATGAGCTTGGAGAAGGAGTTGTGTGGCTTGCTCTGACAAGAAGAGTCTAATCTTCCTAATGTTGTATAAGACAAATCTGCAGGACCGGGCCGTAGTAGCAATGTGGTCTGTAAAACTTAACTGATCATCGATCACAACTCAGAGGTTCCTGGCTGTCCTGGAAGGAGTTATGGTTGACAAACCCAGCTGTATAGAGAAGTTGTGGTGAAGTGAAAGATTGCCTGAGACCACGAGCAGTTCTGTCTCAGCAAGGTTGAGCTGAAGGTGATGGTCACTCAGCTAGACATGTCACTCAGACAGGCTGCAATGCGAGCAGCTACCGTTGGATCATCTGTTTGGAAAGAGAAGTAGAGTTGAGTGTCATCAGCTTAGCAGTGATAAGAAAAAACATGCTTCTAAATGACTGATCCTAATGACGACATGCAGATGGAGAAGAGAAGTGGTCCAAGCACTGAGCCTTGAGGAACCCCAGTAGCAATAAGTTGTGACTTAGAAACCTCACCCCTCCAAGACACTACAGGGCGTATCTGAGAGGTAAGACTCGAACCACAGAAGCGTGGTTCCTGAGATTCCCATCTTTCTGAGGGTGGACAGGAGGATCTGGGGGTTAACTGTGTCAAAAGCAGCAGACAGATCCCGCAAGATGAGTACTGAGGATTTGGAAGCTGCTCTTGCCAGTCTCGGGGACTAAGTAACAGAGAGTAGGGCAGTCTCAGTTGAGTGGCTGCTTTTAAAGCCAGATTTCTTGTTGTCCAGAAGGTTGTTCTGTTCAAGAAACAAAAAGAGTTGGTTGAACACATATATGTGTTCAACCAAAATTCAGATATGACTGAAGAAGAAATGGCCTGAAGGAGGTGAGTGAGGACAGGATCAAGTGGACAAGTAGTGAGATGATTGTAAAGGATAAGTTGGGAAATGTCCGTATCCGAGAGAGGAGAGAAGGAGGTAAGAGAGTGTGTATTTGTCATTATGAATTTATATTGATATTTATTACTGATGGCTCTTGTTTTATTCGGAAGAAAATTGCAAAGTCATTAGCTGTAAGATTTGATAAAGTAGGAGGGGTGTAGGACAGAGAAGAGAAAGTTTTGAAAAGTGTGCGAGAGCAAGGACAGTTGTTAATTTTTTTTGGTACTATGTCATTGTAGCAGTGGAAAAATTTGCAGTAGGGGTGACCGCGAATAGTCGACAATTCGATAGGAGGAGCCTGATTCAACTCCCGATCTCACAGTCAAATATTCACAGGGTGTTTTGATCATGCCATTTTTGCTATATGGGGGTGCTCAAATGTCTGATTTCACACAGAACTACCAGTTTTTCCCAAGTTAATACAGCATATTATGATAATGCTGTAAATAAGAATCTGGAAAGATTGAAGCTATAAATAAATATTTTAACGTGCGTGAATAAATCCAACCTCCCGTATAGTTAAGTTTCACTTTTCATAATCTGTGACCGACAGAGGAGCATGGCGGCAGGGATTTAAATATTTAAAAAAACTCTAAATTACACAGGCAGAGTGAAAGACATAATTTTTTTTAGATCAGGTAGGGTACAAGTTATTTAAATATTTTGGCCTCTTTATATACACTATGTTGCCAAAAGTTTTGGGGTCACCCCCTTTTAATGAAAGGTTTGACAACTTTAGTAATTTCCATGAGTACAAATCTTAATGTTTAAGCATATAATGATATTCTAGGGAATTGTGTGCTTCTAATTTTATAGCAACAGTTTGGACTCTTTTCTAGTCTAACATGACAGTGTCTCTGTGTATAAGACAAGGATCAAAGAGAAATTATGATTCAGTCAATGTGGAAGAACTTGACTGGTCTGCAGAAAGACAAGTCCTAATCCCAGCTGAACACCTCTGGTGTAACTTTATGCAGACCTTGAGACAAAAACTCATCACCAAACACCAATGACTTGTACATACACTATATGGACAAAAGTACTGGGACACCCTCTTCTTTAGAAGAGAAAAAGGCACTTCCAAACTGTGGCAACAAAGATGGAAACATAATTCATGTACTTAAACATTTTATTTCCACCTCTGTTGCAACAGTTTTGAAGTGTACGAAATGACTGTACCCATACATACAAGTCATTGGTGTTTGGTGATGAGTTTTTGGCTCATTTAAAGTCACACCAGAGGTGTTCAGCTGGGATTAGGACTTGTCTTTCTGCAGACCAGTCAAGTTCTTCCACACTGACTGAATCATCATCTCTCTTTGATTCTTGTCTTATACACAGAGACACTGTCATGTTAGAATAGAAAAAGGGTCCTGTCCAAATTGTGGCTATAAAATTAGAACCACACAATTCCCTAGAATATCATTATATGCTTAAACATTAAGATTTATACTCATGGAAATTAATAAAGTAGTCAAACATTTAATTAGAAGGGGTTACCCAATTCCTTTATGGCAATATAGTGTATGTATAGTGCAAATAGGCCTACTATTATTTATCTCGTATGCGATGCATTTGGTTGAGTTGCGCTGCAGTAAAAACTCTTCATTGTAGAAGGCTACTATGGCGATTATCTCTTCAGCACGCATCGCGAGCAGGACAAACAACCATAATATTAATGACTATGACCCGGACTGTCATATGCATAACATTATAATGAGAACACTATAATAATAAAACGCTGTTGATTTTGAGTTTAGCTGCCATATTTCTGCACGTTGTTGCATGAAGAACGCATCCACAAAAGGAGTTCATTCAGAGCCGTGCAGACACATTCACTTGTGCACTCGGGGCATTTTGTACAGATAGCCTGTAAAGTCATAACATAAATAACGACGCGTACACTGTATGAGAGAAATTAGTAAAAGAAAGGAGCTCTCAAAAGCTTAATTTTACTGGTCATCTTCAGTGCTCGCAGCTCAAAACAGAAATGCAGAACATAAATAACTATGGCATATGGCCTACATAACGTTATAATAAGAGCACTATTGCAAAAAAAAATTGTGAATTCTTAGGGTTTCGCTGACGTTTAATGTTAAATCAAAACCTAAAACATTATTTATCCCGTTTGTATCAGCGAGGCATCCGTTACACATTTTCCCTGTGTCAAACGTCAGTAATAATTACTGTCGAATGTCTGACTTGACTCTTGGTAATGTATTTTTTGCCCCCAAACATATGATTAGACTATCAGTCGAATATTTGCAAGTTTCGAAAATTCCGATTCGACTATGAAAATCCTTAGTCGAGGACACCCCTAATTTGCAGAGAAGGAAGAGAGGAGTGACTGATACACACTAAGATCAGTATAGTTTTTTGATTTGTGCCAATTCCTCTCTGCAGCCCTGGGTTTAGAGCGATGCTCACGGAGAACATCGGACAGCCAGGGGGCAGATGGTGTAGTGCATGCTGGTCTGGATGAAAGGGGGCACAAGTTATCTAAGCAAGATGTGAGAGTGGAGCAAAGAGTCTCAGTAGCACTGTTTGTGTCCAGTGCTGAAAACTGAGAGGGTGAAGGAAGTGAGGATGAAACCATTGAGGATAGGTGAGAGGGAGAGAGCGAGTGTAGGTTACGCCGGAAGGTGACCTGCGCAGGAGTGTGTGCTACGTCAGGAGTTAGTGTGAGGCTAGAAGTGATGAGGAAGTGGTCTGAGGTGTTCAGTGGAGTAACTAAAGTGTTGTCAGTGGAGCAGTAGTGTGTGTAGATGAAGGAAGTGATGCTGTAACTTGGCAAAGCTTTTGCCAGTTAAAATGAAACGTAGTAGGTTTCGTAATCTGCTGCAGGAATGACAGATTTTTGTATGCCAAAATCCAGAAATCAGCTTTTTAGCACATCCAGTTCCATAATACCGAAATCAATCATTTTTAGCATAAATACTTGAAATAAGATCTGTGTTTAACTCAAGACACTTTCCTGTTTATCACATAAAATCACATCAGTAATAACCCCTTGTCTTGAAAAGCTGGCTTCTATCAAGTGTCTAAATGGGACTACAGAGGGACTACAACATAAAGCGTCATCACACTGAACAGGTAAACTCATTTACTCACTAGCTGCATTCACAGCCTCACTATGCTTATAATTCTGCTCTTGCAAACTATTCCAACTAAATTTCACTGAAAACGTTTTAAAATAAAGACTAAAAGTGTTCTCAGCAGCTTAATGGGGGTGACTCTGAAGTCATATGACTATGGTGTGGCTCATTTGTAGCCTACGCTTAGATTTTACTTTTGGCAATTGTATTTAGGTCTCTAAAATTCATGAAAGTAACAAAACTCAGTGAGAATCATAAACATCTTTTGGTCACAGAGTGTATTTTTGCAATAATCCAATGGAGAAATCCTTTTGGGTTTTTGTCGAGGGAAGCAGTGTGATGCTACCTACAACAATACATCATCACAGCAGCACTCTGCTCCACTTTTCCCTCAGCATACCTCTTCAGTTAAGTGACAGTGCCACCAGGAGGTCAGAGTTAACAAAAACTGTTTTGTTCATTAATTTGCAATCACTAGGCCTAAAACCATACATAGAGCTCCACAACAGCAGCAACGATTGTGTGAATTGTTTGAAAAGAATCCCAAATGTAGAAGTATTTTTTTCTAAAACACATACAGCAGCAGGAAGGCCTCAGCATCCCTGTGATGCTCCATATAACAAGCACTATGGAGAATGGTTGGATGGATATATGTAGCACCAGGTTTTATTCTGCTTACCATTCTTGCATGCCATCTCACCATCATAAGGCTGTAGACACCCCTTTGGCAACAGACAAGTGATAGACTCCAGCAGTGCTAGCACAGGCCTCTCGCAGTCACAAACACATCTCTAGGCATCAAGTGAGAAACAGCAACACAGTGCCAGCTGGGCCGAATGAAAGCAACAGGCTCGCTCCCTGTGCGACTGGGTGAGAAGCGGCTAGCAACTTGGCTTGTGACCTTGACCCGTCTTGATGCGCTGTTGTCAGATTTCCAGAGCTGTAGGGAGGTGTGTGCTCCTCAGCTGGGACAGGGTTTGGGTTACAGGGGTGGAGCTGTCACGATTCAGTCTTTGATTTGATGTTAGACCTTGCCTGAAAGGATACTGGAGAATACTTTTGTCAATCGTGACCATATCAGCTATAAACCTCTTGCTTTCCGTTTTCAGGTTTCCTTTAAATACTTTTATTGGCTATTTTTACTGTTGGGTTATAAAGACTGAGATGCTCATGAAGAAATGACTCATGTGTGCGCCTCATGGCACATTCACTGAACATCTTATGCATGCTCAAGTTTGAACAGTTTCAGGTTATCATGTAATTACTTAATTACATGGTACAGTGGCTCACAGTGGCTCTTAATCCTGGTTCTTATTTTTTTGTCTCGAATTGTCTAAGTTTTACAAAAAGGGCTGTCCATATTCAGCTATTTCTAGTCATGCAAGCACAGCTCCAGTCTGCGAACTAGGTACTAGAAAGAAGAGAGACCAAGTGATTTTATCATAGATGTCTGAAAGACAGTTGTGGACTCAAGAACCTCTCAGATTGTTATGGTTCCATTCTTGGTTTTGAGAACCAGATTAATTTGAAGATCGAGACTAATTTGAAAAGGTTTGGTTTACGAAATGTTTTCATTTACAGATATTTCCTTCAGTCCAGCTAGAAAACTGTTGTGTTTACAAGAAACCATACAATTCTTAAAAAAGTCTGAGAGCATCTTGATCGTGGATCTATTCTGGCTATTGACTGGTCGTTACGAGTAGACCTGGATAGGTGCCTGCAGTTCCCCGCTTCTTTTGCGCAAACTACATTGAGACCAGACCTTATAGCATGGTCCGAGATGAGCAAACGGGTAGTGCTAGTGAAATGTGCAAGCAGAAAAAGTCACGGTATGCAGACCTGTCAGAGAAAAGCAATCACTTACCCAGTGGAGATAGGCTGCTGTGGCTTTGTTGCCCAGTCAACTGGCTTCAGCTCTGGCAAGTTCAGGAAGGCTGTAAGAGACCTTGCAGAAGAGGCAAAGAAAGGAAGGTTTTGGCTTTGGCTTTAGCTTTGGAGGAATGATAAGAGCTGGGGTAAGGAGAAGCCTCAAGACATAAGGACCTGAGATCTAAATCCAGCCAGAGATGGGAAGTAATGAAGAAAAATTACTTCATTACTTCTATCAGAGTAATCAATGCAAGTGACTCAAGAATGGAGTGGATCGGAGTGGACTTCAAGTGCAGGTCAGTTTCATCTGTAAATAGGCTACTGTAGTTCCCTTCCGAAGGGAAATTCTACGCTGCGTCCTCTAGAGGGTGCTATGGGAACGCCTCCAGCGTGACCGGTGTCTTGAAGCATGATTACAAACACCCAATGCACTTGACATTGGCAGGTGGATGCCTATGACGCAAGCTAATGAGTGTCTGCGAGCATAAGAGGGCGCCTGTGGAACACATCATCCTCTTTTTGTCTTCAGGGGACCTTGTTTCTGAAGTGTGAGTATTATGAAACGCTTTAGGAGGTGTGCCGATCCATGTCAGCGTTTCTGACACCAGATGACACACACGACTTATGCGTTGGGCGAAAAGCACATGCGCTCTGTTCTCGAGGGAATGGAATGCGTTCATTGTGAGCCTTTTTCTTTGGGAAAAGCTCCGCTCTCGTTTGTCCCTTTTCTTAAGAGAATTGGGGCGATCATCTGCCCCTGCAGCTCAGGTCCAGCCGCTGCTGAGGCAGTGAAGAGACTGAGTTTGCGGCGATCGCAGATGGAGCTTGTGAACGAGTTTGAGAGAGGAATTTTTAATCTCGCGCTCGACAGCGGCTGACGAGAGTAAAACTGCGGGAGGAAGATGTATTGTCTGTTACATCTTCTGATCCAGCAGGAAGTGCTTTGCTGGCTCATGGTGGGCTGATGAAGGCGGAAAGGATATTTCTGAGCTTTCTCAGCTTGTCTGCCCCGCGATGTAGAGCTGCTGGAGGTTATGAAGCGTGCGCTTCTACTAGGTAGACCTACAGTGGAGGCACGGAAAAAGGGGGAGTGGCTCGCAGTAGACTTGATGAGCGATCTCTCTCTGGCATAACCTCCCAGCTCCCGTGAGCCTCCCATTCCTTCCAGATCTTCATAGTGAGATCATGTAGACATGGGATAAACCATATTCAGCCCGCATCCATCGGTATAAGCATGTTAATAATGCTGACATCGAAGGGGGGCGCGAGCGCGGATATGCGTCAATGCCCCCTAGGGGCGTTGGCGAGCTGGATTTTTATTTTATTTTTTTTAACCTGGATCGAGTGTTGCTAGGTTTCCTCTCATTTAAGAGAGTCCTTTTGCTGAAGTCTCCACTCTCCAGAGCTCCGCTTAGACCGCACTATTGGTGTGTAGGCTCTATTGTGATTCTTGCTTGCTTTCTCTAGCGCTGAGTGTAGTCAGGTCTCCTCTCACTTTAGAGAGTAGTTATGCTGAGACCTCCACTCTTAAGAGCTCCTGAACCAGGATCGAGTGTTACTAGGCATTCTACTGAAGCCCCAGCTCTCCAGAGCTCCGCTTAGACTGCACTATTAGTATGTAGGCTCCATTGTGATCCTCACTAGCTATCTCTAGCGCTGAGTGTAGTCAGGTCTCCTCTCGCTTAGAGAGTTTTTATGCTGAGACTTCTACTCGTAAGAGCTCCTCTACCTGGATTGAGTGTTGCTAGGCTTCCTCTCGTTTAAGAGAGTCATTTTTCGGAAGCCTCCGCTCTCCAGAGCTCTGCTTAGACTGCACTATGAGTATGTAGGCTCTATTGTGAGCCTCGCTAGCTGTCTCTAGCGCTGAGGGTAGTCAGGTCTCTTCTCTGCTTAGAGAGTCGTTATGCTGAGACCTCCACTCTTGAGAGCCCCCCAACTAGGGTTGAGTGTAGCCAGGTCTCCTCTCACTTAAAGAGTCATTATGCTGAGACCTCCACTCTGAGAGTTCCCTTACCTAGATCGAGTGTTAGGCTTCCTCTCGTTTAAGAGAGTCATTCTACTGAAGCCTCTGCTCTCCAGAGCTCCGCTTAGGCAGCACCATTAGGCTGTCTTTAGCGCTGAGTGTAGTCCGGTCTCCTCTCGCTTTAGAGAGTCGGTATGCTGAGACCTCCACTCTTAAGAGCCCCCCAACTAGGGTTGAGTGTTGTTAGGCTTCCTCTCGTTTAGAGAGTCATTCTACTGAAGCCTCCACTCTCTAGAGCTCCGCTTAGGCAGTACTATGAACAGGCTCTTTCTTGAGCCTCACTAACTGCCTTTGGCGTTGAGTGTAGCCAGGTCTCTTCTCACTTAAAGAGTCATTATGCTGAGACCTCCACTCTGAGAGTTCCCCTACCTGGATCGAGTGTTAGGCTTCCTCTCGTTTAAGAGAGTCATTCTACTGAAGCCTCTGCTCTCCAGAACTCCGCTTAGGCAGCACCATTAGTACGTAGTCTCTATTGTGAGCCTCTCTAGCTGTCTTTAGCGCTGAGTGTGCTGAGTGTAAAGCAAGCCTTCTCTTGCTTTAGAGAGTCGGTATGCTGAGACCTCCACTCTTAAGAGCCCCCCAACAAGTTTGAGTGTTGTTAGGCTTCCTCTCGTTAGAGAGTCGTCCTGCTGAGGCCTCCACTCTTCAGAGCTCCGTCTTTGGCAGTAATAGGAGATTGTAGGCTCTTTTTGAGCATCACTAACTGCCTGTGGCGTTGAGTGTAGCCAGGTCTCCTCTCAATTAGAGAGTCGTTTTGCTGAGACCTTCACTCTTAAGAGTTCCCCTACCTGGATCGAGTGTTACCCGGATCGAGTGTTAGGCTTCCTCTCGTTTAAGAGAGTCATTCTACTGAAGCCTCTGCTCTCCAGAGCTCCACTTAGTCAGCACCATTAGTATGTAGCCTCTATTGTGAGCCTCGCTAGCTGTCTTTGGTGCTGAGTGTAGTCAGGTCTCCTCTCGCTTTAGAGGGTCAGTATGCTGAGACCTCCACTCCTAAGATCCCCCCAACTAGGGTTGAGTGTTGCTAGGCTTCCTCTCATTTAGAGAGTCATTCTGCTGAAGCCTCCACTCTCTAGAGCTCCGCTTAGGCAGCACTATGCACAGGCTCTTTCTTGAGCCTCACTAACTGCCTTTGGCATTGAGTGTAGCCAGGTGTCCTCTCACTTAGAGAGTCAATATGCTGAGACCTCCACTCTGAGAGTTCCCCTACCTGGATTGAGTGTTGCTAGGCTTCCTCTCGTTTAGAGAGTCATTCTGCCCAAGCCTCTACTCTCCAGAGCTCCGCTTTGGCAGTACTATGTTCATGCTCTGTCCTGAGCCTCACTAGCTGTTCATAGCGTCGAGTGTAGAAGTCTCCTCTCATTCTAGAGAGTCGCTTTCTGAGACTTCCACTCCGAGAGCCATACTCTCGTGAGCTAGTCTATAATGGCGAGCTTTGAGCTGGCCTGAAGAGGGGTTTTCTGGCTAGTTCTGCTGGGCAGCGATGGTGTTCCTCGAGTCTGTGACTTAGGAATTCAGCTTCTGGACACTCTTTCCCTCAGCATGGCGGCGTTGGCATTGCGTTCCCATAGCGCCCTCTAGAGGACGCAGCGTTGAAGTTCCCTTCGGAAGGGAACGTCTCAGGTTACGTATGTAACCATCGTTCCCTGAGAATAGGGAACGAGACGCTGCGTCTCGTGGCCATGCTTCGGGCATTCCTGTCGGTCCCCCTTGAAAAAAGAGGATGATGTGTTCCACAGGCGCCCTTTTATGCTCGCAGACGCTCATTAGCTTGCGTCATAGGCGTCCACCTGCCAATGTCAAGTGCATTGGGTGTTTGTAATCATGCTTCAAGACACCGGTCACGCTGGAGGCGTTCCCATAGCGCCCTCTAGAGGACGCAGGGTCTCGTTCCCTATTCTCAGGGAACTATGGTTACATACGTAACCTGAGACGTTTTGTCTTTGTTTACTTAGTTAAGCATTAAACTGCTAGCAGTAGCAGCCAGAGGATTACTAATACTGTAAACTAAATTAAACTAAACTAAATTACTATAATCACTCAAAATACTGTATGCTAAAAGACATAATTATTATCTTCTGTAAAGTTACAGTAGTAATTTACATTTACATTTAGTAGACACTTTTATCCAAAGCGACATACAAATATAGACTGTTACGTCCCGTATGGTCTGGGAGGGATAGTTTTGCTCTTTCTCTCTCTCTCGTCTTACTCTCACCTCACAGGCCCTGTAATTGGACTATGCTTCCGTCAATCAACAATTCTACTCTACGCGTGGAGGACCAATCAGATGTTAGGGGGCGCATATAAAGACCTGGATGTGACGCGAGTTCGGGAGAGCGTTTGCTTTTCATTTGTTGGCTCTCCCATGTCCGCTGTGGTTTTACTCCTGATTTTGATAGTAGTTTTTTTGTGCTTGGCTTTTCTCTTTGTGAAACTTTACTGTTCGTTTGCTGTGACTCGAGTCTCGGTTTATCCGAGTTTATTCAAGTCCTTCTCGACATGTAGTGATGGGACCAGTTCAGCATGTCACGTGACTTACATCGTACTACACGCAGGGTAAAGTTGTTTAAACACACTAGTTTATGAGCGAGTGCCAACTTCTGTATTTTGTTTGTCAGTCAGCATAGTTAGTGGCGTTCTACGCTGAAGATGTTATTTTCCTTGATTTCTTTGTTTTGCTTAGCTTTGATCGGTGCTAGTTAGGGGGCTTTTGTTTTTTATTTTATTTTCTTTAGCACCGCTCTTGTCCCTCACTGTTGTTGTCCTTAATCAATTACATTTGTATATAATTTGTAAATAGATATTTGTTGGTTTGTTTGAAGGTATTTTGGGTTTGTTTGTATTATTATTATTATTAGTTGTGAGCTTTGTAATATTGAATTATTTCTCACTAAACACAATCTTGATATTCAGTTTAGCCTCTGTCTGCTTTCTAATCGCACACACCACACCTTCACAGCAGGGAAAAGTGTTTTAGCTTAAATATCCTTTTACTTATAAAATGTTTTGTGTTGCCTCCCAAAACCCTAGACGGCAAATAATTAGGGAGACGTAACAAGGACAATAGAAGCAATCAAAACCAACAAAAGAGCAACAACATGCAAGTGCTATAACAAGTCTCAGTTAGATTAATGCAGTAATCGTAGCAAGTTTTTTATTTTCTGCAAACAAATGTTATTTGTACAAGTGTATTTTTACCATCTCTGAATCCATCCGCAGGTGTTCTGGGACTAAAGGAGCGAAACATCAGTGAATGCTGGCTCCCAGCTGTTGACCCTGCGGCTGGTAATTTGGCACTGGCGGAGGTACAGCAGGTAGTAATGCCCAGCGGGTCCTACCATCAAGCAGAACTGTTGTTTTGTAGACTCCAACAGCAGGACTGTAATATTATGAGTTATGAACCCCCCCCCCTCCCCACACATACACAACTAAGCATTTGTATACTTATACATTAAATAAATGAACATATGGGGACAGAGTTGTCTTTGTCAGCATAAAGGGTATGTAGCTTTAACAAAACTGTGTTCCAGTGAAATGGCCACATGCCAGAAATATTCACGCACATAATCCGTCTTACACTTTTACATTGTGTTCTACCTCAGTGTAAATCTTAATTAATTCTACTCTACTTAATTATCCTGCTATGCCAAAAAAATTAACATACTGACACAGTCATAGCTGGATTGTTCATGCAGAACTGGACATAAGAAGGACATTAGATTACCAACAATGTTAGTAAAATAAATAAAGAAGGAAAAATAATTGCACAGTAAAATTAGTCCATGCCAGGGTTAGGCAAAAAATGTGTAAAGACTTGTGATAGACAAAGAGACCCCCCCCCCTTCCATGCGTAAAGCCAGAGAATCAGACTAATACTGTACATTTTCTGTCAAATGCTTAACAATCGATGTGCAATACATTATATACATGTGTCACAGTTCTGTTCCTGTTCCCTGTCATTGTATGTTGACCTAGTTTCCTAGTGTGTGCCTGTTAGTCCCTAATTAGGCCTTCACATGCTATCAGAAACTCCCTACTTCCCACTTCTGGAGTTATAATTACGAGTTTGTCGTGTTCAAGTGCTTTTTTGTCAGAAAGAATATAAATCATGGTGGACAGCCAATTAATTCTTGCCTGTTTCTTAGGGAAATTGTATTAAAGCCAAAAGGTATAGAATGGAAAGGTATAGATTATATTTAGTTCAGTTGTGACAACTCTCTGATTGATTGATTTGTTTGGTAATATACATTCACTGGCCACTTTATTAGGTACACTTGTTCAATTGCTAGGTAGCACAAATTGCTAATCAGCCAATCACATGGCAGCAACTCAATGCATTTAGGCATCTAGATGTGGTGAAGACGATGTGCTGAAGTTCAAACCGAGCATCAGAAAGGGGATTTAAGTGACTTTGAACGTGGAATGGTTGTTGGTGCCAGACGGGCTGGTCTGAGTATTTCACAAACTGCTGATCTACTGGTATTTTCACGCACAACCATCTCTAGGGTTTACAGAGAACGGTCCGAAAAAGAAAATATCCAGTGAGCGGCAGTTGTGTGGACGAAAATGCCTTGTTGATGTCAGAGGTCAGAGGAGAATGGGCAGACTGGTTAGAGATGATAGAAAGACAACAGTAACTCAAATAACCACTCGTTACAACCAAGGTATTCAGAATACCATCTCTGAACACACTACACATCGAACCCTGAAGCAGATGGGCTCCAGCAGCAGAAGACCACACCGGGTGCCGCTCCTGTCAGATAAGAACAGCACACGGAGGCTACAATTCACACAGGAACAGCAAAATTGGACAATAGAAGATTGGAAAAACGTTGCCTGGTCTGATGAGTCTGGATTTCTGCTGCTACATTCAGATGGTAGGGTCAGAATTTGGCGTAAAGAACATGAAAGCATGGATCCATCCTGCCTTGTCTCAGCGGTTCAGGCTGGTGCAGGTGGTGGTATAATGGTGTGGGGGATATTTTCTTGGCACACTTTGGGCCCTTAGTACCAATTGAGCATCGTTTAAACCACAGCCTACCTGAGTATTGTTGCTGACCATGTCCATCCCTTTATGACTACAGTGTACCCATCTTCTGATGGCTTTTTCTAGCAGAATAATGCACCATGTCACAAAGCTCAAATCATTTCAGACTGGTTTCTTGAACATGACAATGAGTTCACTTTACTCAAATGGCCTCCACAGTCACCAGATCTCAATCCAATAGAGCACATTTGGGATGTGCTGGAATGGGAGATTCTCATCATGGATGTACAGCCGACAAATCTGCAGCAACTGTGTGATGCTATCATGTCAATATGGACCAAATATCAATGTTTCCAAAACCTCGTTGAATCTATACCACGAAGAATTAAGGTAGTTCTGAAGGCAAAAGGGGGTCCAACCCGGTACTAGCAAGGTGTACCTATTAAAGTGGCCAGTGAGTATACATGACAATGTTAATGCACTGGTCTTGGCAGAATAGATCTGCTACGCTGCTGCTCCGGCAGAGCAAGTACCGAGACTTGCTACTGCAAATACATCCAAAACATGCTGCTGTGAGCATGTAAGAAATACTGCTGCTGTATATATAACACATATGAATAACCCCCATAGCATACATGATCATATCTATACAGGTGGAGCTGGTGAAGGTGAAGAGTTTCTGAAGTGCGCTGTTACTGCTACAGCAAACTGGGAAATATTTGAATGTTGAGCAGCAAAGAAAGCTCATTAGCTTCAAATACAGGAGAGAACAAATCTGCTGTGCCATGTGATAATGCTGTCATTATATCATATTGAGTTAGATCTATCGGACAGCGCCATCTAGAGTTTCATGCCAGAACTTTGTTTTTCTATCATGACAAATCTCGGAGTGATTTGCATGGTAATATACATGACAATGTTAATGTATTTGGTCTTGGTGGAATAGATCTGCTGCTGCAGCAGAGCAAGTACCGAGGCTTTGCTACTGCCAATACATCCACTGCTGGATGCTCATACCAATACATGAATGCTGCTGTGAGCATGTAAGGAATATTGCTGCTGCACATATAACATGAATAACACCCACACAAAGCAGGAGACACAGACATGAACAATACATGCCAATATGTGCATGTTGCTGAGTATAAGGATATAACTGCAGCATTGGTGCACACAAATGTGCTTACACACATGAAGATTAACTGACAGGATAGAACAAACACCCCCCACAAATCACCAAGACATAGACCTGTATGAGTGTGAGATTTCCCGGCCTGAAATTTTACCACAGTCCTGCTCTTTTCTACGTGTTGTTTGTTCAGCATTGATACATTCATTAGCTAACAAGATTGTAAATGCAAGTTATTTTGTATTAATGTGTCAGTATGACATGAGGTCCAGTTACCAGCGTGACACTAAAACAGGTAGTAGTAATGGGTACTTTTTTCAAAGGTACATGTCAGAGCCCATACTCAAGTCAAGTCACCTTTATTTATATAGTGCTTTTAACAATACAAATTGTAACAAAGCAACTGCGCAATATCAAAATAGGAAAATAGTGCGTCAATAATGTAAAATGACAAGATTTAACAATCAATTTTCAGCTGAAGGCATTTCATTATTGAATTTAGTGATGTCATCGTCCAGTTCAGTTTAAATAATATCTGTGGAATCAAGTCGATGATATTTCTAGAAATTAAGTGTCCCCAACTAAGCAAGCCAGAGGCGACAGCGGCAAGGAACCAAAACTCCATCGATGACAGAATGGAGAAAAAACCTTGGGAGAAACCAGGCTCAGTTGGGGGGGCAGTTCCCCTCTGGCCAGACAAACCAGCAATTTGTTCCAACTGCAGCAAAGTCAGATTGTATGTGGTCTACTGGTTCCTGGCTCTTTTTCTGATGGTTGTCTAGGTGACGGGGTCCTCACTGGAGATCTGTCTCTGGGGCTCATCTATGTGTCCTAGACTCCGCTGACGGTCAGGCCTGTAGGGGCTGTAGAGGTTGTCTCTAGGTGCTGATCCACCATTTATGGCAAAATTTGGTTAATTCAGTGTAATCGCTGATGGTTGGCTTCCTCTGAGGTCCTCCTAAGGGTTGTCATAATCTCTTCTCAGGTGTTCGGTCATCTCAGATCATTTAAGGGTTGGATCCAGACTGAAGCTTGTGTAATTCCTATTACACAAGAAACAGTTAAACAAATAAAAGAGAATTAGAGTAGCAGTTGTTCCATCTAGGAATAACCCTGGATGAAATTATCCATTTAACCCAAGCTAAAGCATAATAATGTGAGTTTGATCAGATCTAACTGCAGTACAAGATTGTGAGATGCATTATATGAATGCTTGGCTAAAGAGATGCGTCTTTAATCTAGATTTAAACAGAGAGAGTGTGTCTGAACCCCGAATTTTATCAGGAAGGCTATTCCAGAGTTTAGGAGCCAAATATGAAAAAGTTCTACCTCCTTTAGTGGACTTTGCTATCCTAGGTAGTACCAAGAGTCCAGAGTTTTGCGACCTTAGGGAGCGGGTTGGATTGTAGCGTGATAGAAGATTAGTTAGGTACGCAGGAGCTAAATCATTTAGGGCCTTATAGGCAAGTAATAATATTTTGTAACTGATACGAAACTTAATAGGTAGCCAGTGCAGAGACTGTAAAATTGGAGTAATATGATCATATTTTCTTGACCTGGTAAGGACTCTAGCCGCAGCATTTTGTACTATCTGTAGCTTGTTTATTGAAGATACAGGAAAACCACCTAGCAGTGCATTACAATAGTCCAGTCTAGAGGTCATGAATGCATGAACTAACTTTTCTGCATCAGAAACACTTAACATGTTCCGTAGCTTGGCAATGTTTCTAAGATGGTAAAATGCTGTTTTTGTAACATTGGAAATATGATTTTCAAAAGATAGGTTGCTGTCTAATATAACCCCCAGATTTTTGACTGTAGAGGAAGTAACAGTACATCCGTCTAGCTACAAATTGTGATCCAAGATATTCTCTGTACTGTTTTTAGGTCCAATAAGTAATATCTCTGTCTTATCTGAATTCAACAGGATAAAATTATTTGTCATCCAATCTTTTATATTTTTAACACACTCTGTTAGCTTAGATAGTTTAGAAGTTTCACCTGTTTTGTTGAAATGTATAATTGAGTGTCATCAGCATAACAATGGAAACTAATCCCGTATTTTCTAATAAGATTACCAAGGGGCAGCATATATTATGAAAATAGCAGAGGACCTAGGACAGATCCTTGTGGTACTCCATACTTTACTGGTGATAATTGAGATTTCTCCCCATTTAAATAAACAAAGTGGTAGCAATTGAACAGGTAGGATCTAAACCATCTTAAAGCCTGCCCTTGAATACCTGTATAGTTTTGCAATCGATCTATGATTATGTCATGATCTATAGTCTCGAACGCAGCACTAAGATGTAACTAGTTTAAGTAAAACTAGCACTAGTTTAAGTATAATTAGCAATGAGATGCAGCCTTTGTCTGACGCAAGAAGCAAGTCATTTGTAATTTTAACAAGTGCAGTTTCTGTGCTATGGCGGGGCCTGAAACCTGACTGAAATTCTTCATAGATATTATTTTTAGCAAGAAGGAGCACAATTGAGCTAAAATTGTCAATTTTTTTTTACATAAACGGAACATTTGAAATGGGTCTGTAATTTGCCAGTTTACAAGGATCTAGTTTTGGTTTCTTAATAAGAGGCTTAATAACCAAGTTTCATTCTTGAGAGAATGGGTATGACTGTTGTACCATGGCGCAGCAAGTTTTTCTCGAACCTTTTAATTTGATGGGGGCAACAGTTTCTAATGTATTAGAGAAGATAGTGCCCATGTTGCTAGTAATTGTCTAGTTCATCTGTAGTTATGGGTACACAGAGCAGTTGAGATAAATCAGGCAGGTTATTTGTGAATCTGTCTTTAGTGGCTGGAATAATAATTCTGCCTGGACGATAACGCGGAGCCATATAGTTAATATCAGTAATATGCAGCATGCACGATACAAGGAAATGGTCAGTAACATCATCACTTTGAGGTATGATATCTATATCAGTTAGATCAATTCCATGTTATATTATTAAATCTAGCGTATGATTAAAACGATGCGTGGGCCCGGTGACATTTTGCTTGACACCAAAAGAGTTTATTAGGTCAGTAAACGCAAGTCCTAACGCATCATTTGTATTATCAACGTGAATGTTAAAATCTCCAACAATTAGTGCTTTATCAACAGTAACCAATAGGTCTGAGAGGATATCTGCAAATTCTTTTAGAAAATCTGTATATGGCCCT
>QVTF01008697.1:0-12500 GCA_003573665.1 Oxygymnocypris stewartii | reverse complement strand
TTCTATTATAAGAAGCTCTCTATTTGTATTAAGAACGACAGCTGTAATGAAGTGCTCGGTCCTCTGAGATCAAAAGGGCCTGCGGGAGTAAAATGCGAAGCCAGACTGCTCGGCCCGCAGGGACACGCTCTCCGACTGCTGGTCCCAGCTGGCACACGCGTCCTACCAGCCCACAGTCACACGCAATCAATGGGCTGTTAAATAGATTTGGTACAAGTCCATTCTGTGCTTCAGTGCTGTGAGACTCGTCAGTGCTGCAGCTCAAGATTCATGAAAACCCATCAGAAGAAGGGGCTAGTTTTCTCCTGGGGAACGGTCATAGCTTATCAATACCGGATCTTGAGTCCAAATGTCCAGCAAATGCTTGTTCTTTGGGTGATTTATGTTTTATAAGGAACACAGTTAAAAAACATAAAGTTTAGTTTAGTTGACTAAAATTCTAACTAAATCCATAAAAGAACATTTTTGTTACTTGAAATAAAAAAATATAAATTAAAAAAAAATTGTATCAAATCTAAAAATATATTTATTTCACAGTTGCTAAGGCAACATTTCTCATTCTCAATGTTCTAAAATAACTAAAACTAATACTGAAAAAAATATTACAATTATATAGTCATATATAAAATAAATAAGAACTACTAAAAAAGACAAAACCACATAAAATAATTACAATTTTAACTAAAATTAAAACTAAAACCATAAAAGAACATTTTTGTTACTTGAAATAAAAAATGTTAAATACATTTTTTTTATCAAATATAAAAATATATTTATTTCACAGTTGCTAAGGCAACATTTCTCATTCTCAATGTTCTAAAATAACTAAAACTAATACTGACAAAATTATTAAAATGATATAGTCATACATAAAATAAATAAGAACTACTAAAAAAGACAAAAACCACATAAAATGATTACAACTTTAACAAAAAATGTAAAGAAAAACATAAAAAATTCATATTAAATATTAATTATATTAATTATATTAATGAATATATACAAATAAAAACATATTATGAATATGAATTAAAACTAGTATTTCAATGATACTAAAGTAACATTGTCACAAGCTGAGATAAATATTAATAGGCTATATAGAAGTTGCACAGAGTCATATTCAATACACCATCATGGTAATTAACACAAGTGACACTAAAATAATGCAATAAACAAGATTAATTGAACAACATACAATAACATAATACCCTAATGTGCACAACTGATGGCAAAACACCAAGAAGACACATTATTTCAATAAAAACCCATCAAAATGTGAAGTATCATATAATTCATGTAAAATCATAAGATTATTTACTTCCAAAAACGGTACATTTTACTGTAAAATTAGATGAAATGTCTTCTATTGGATTTAGCTCAGTTTTCACTGTATATTGAAATGTAAATAACAGGATTCATAGCTTTTTTGACAGTATTTTACCGTTAACATTATGAACATTTCTAGGTAGATTTGAAGGATTGTGTCGATGCAGAAAATGCAATAAAAAATAGAAATGTTCCCTGGAGAAGTCCTTCCCATACCTATGTGTTTTCAATGTGTCTATACTATCGTTTCTTTGCGAATCGCATGAGCAGCTCATCAGACAGAAATGTCCAATAAAACAGCTCTTTATATGAGCGGTGAAATGTGTAACTCTATGCACTGATCAATATGCAATCTCACAGGCCTGGAGGATACACCACTCGATACAGCCTTGACAAAGACAGCGCCTCGAGCCATAGCGTTCAAACAAGCCCTTCACATAACCTCAGAGCCACGGAAATACTGATATACATAACACAGACAACACGAATGACCCCGGGGCAGAGGAACTCACATGTTAGTGTTGGCAGTCGAGGTGAGCCACTCTCCAGCCAGACCGATGATGTCCAGACCAGACGAAAGCTGATTGAAGAATCGAGGATGACCTAGAAGAAGAGAAGAGAAGAGAAGAGAAGAGAAGAGAAGAGAAGAGAAGAGAAGAGAAGAGAAGAGAAGAGAAGAGAAGAGAAGAGAAGAGAATAGAAGAGAAGAGAAGAGAAGAGAAGTACACAATGCAAATACATGCTCTTTAATATCACAAAATGAATCAAGCAGAACAGAAGGCTGTTGTTGAAAAGTTTGAGGTTTTTTAGTGTTTTTGAAAAACAATCTTCTGCTCACCAAGGATGCATATTTATGATCAAAAATACAGTAATATTGAGTAATATTTTTACCACTTAATTGAACTGCTTTGGCTTGTAATATAATTTAAAACATAATATATTCCTGTGATACAAAGCTAAATTATTAGCATGAGTACCCCAGTCTTCAGTGTCACATGATGCAGAAATCATTCGAGTATAAAACATTTCTGATTATTATTGATATGAAAAAACAGTTGTGCTGCATATATATAGTTTATCTATTTATTTTAATTATAATTTTTTAAAAATATTTTTGGGGTGGAAAACATGATACATTTTTTATAGGATGATTTGTTGAATACAAAGTTCAAAAGAGCATTTATTTGAAATAAAAATGTAATAAATGTCTTTACAGTCACTTTTGATATACTTAATGCATCCCTGCTGAATAAAAGCATTATATTCTAAAAAAAAAATTAATAATAAAATACATATATAAACATTTTGCACGGTACTGTTTGTAAAAACAGTGATATGACCATTAGTTATAGTTGCCCCAAAAGTATTTGGACACTTAAAAATGCAATTTATTGCATTAGACAGTAAATATTAAATCAAGTGACTGTGTGGTCATTCGATGTTATTAACTTTCTCCGTTTGCTTTCATATATTGCCTATAAATTAAATGATAAGCATGTCAAACTCATTTGAAAACACATTGAGTTTAAATTGCTCAACTGTCAACATAGCAATATGACCAAAAATGACCAAGATATAACTTATGTGAATAAATAGGACGTTTAATATCATCGTTTAATATCATAATCCGCTCGTATCTCTGCTGTCATCTGTAAATTATATTAATGCATGCACGGCCTGTACCTGTTCTGACTCCATACTTGAGCGTGTCTCTACAGTCATGTGTAAATTATATTAATGCATGCACGGCCTGTACCTGTTCTGACGCCGTACTTGATCGTGTCTCTACAGTCATGTGTAAATGATATTAATTGAAGTTAAAGCTGATGGCGGCTGTGTGATGCCTGCGTGGCCTGTACCTGTTCTGACTCCATACTTGAGCGTGTCTCTACAGTCATGTGTAAATGATATTAATTGAAGTTAAAGCTGATGGCGGCTGTGTGATGCCTGCGTGGCCTGTACCTGTTCTGACTCCATACTTGAGCGTGTCTCTACAGTCATGTGTAAATGATATTAATGCATGCACGGCCTGTACCTGTTCTGACGCCGTACTTGAGCGTGTCTCTGCTGTCATGTGTAAATGATATTAATGCATGCACGGCCTGTACCTGTTCTGACGCCGTACTTGATCGTGTCTCTACAGTCATGTGTAAATGATATTAATTGAAGTTAAAGCTGATGGCGGCTGTGTAATGCCTGCACGGCCTGTACCTGTTCTGACGCCGTACTTGAGCGTGTCTCTGCAGTCCACCAGGATCTGCTCCAGCGACTCCGGCTGGTCCGACAGCTCCAGGTTGAAGCCCTCCATGCCCTCCAGGAGCTGGTGAGGGTGATGGAAATCCAGCACTTTGGTGGATCTGTCGAAGGTCTTCCGCACATAGTTGGTGAGGATCTCCACTAGCTCCAGAAGAAACTGGATCGTGGGTTCCTCGCCGTTTTTAGCAGGCAGTAGATCTGGATTGGAGTGAGTCAGCATATTTTACACATCTATGCTTTACGTGCAATGTGTTGAGGTGAATTAATAATAACAATAATATATAATGGAGGTTAAAAGTCTAAACATTTTGGATTTTTTATTTGTATCTTTTTTTATAATTTATCTAATAATTAAGATTCTACATTATTTGTAGGTTAATAATCAGTTACTGCTATTGATCATGTTTCTGCATGGAACTGCATACGATTCTTAAATAAAAAATACACAATTAAAATAAACTTTTAAATAGTTTTATTGATAATACAAGTTGGAAAGAAAAATTTATAATAAATATTAAAATAAATATATTCCTGATATTTCACTTGTTAATTATTCCAAAAATATAAATAAATATCAGCAATAAATAAATGAAAACATATTTTTGCTTGTATTCTATCTATGATAGAATATCTATCTATCTATACATCTATCTATCTGTCTGTCTGTCTGTCTGTCTGTCTATCTATCTATAAGCTATTTCTGAAATGGGTTTATGTTTTAATTTACAATAGTAGGAACAATTAAATTTAACTTTCTATCAGTTTCAAGTGTTTGATTCAGAATCAAGAAAGCATAATATTCAGAAGTGTAACTCTTTCTGGCATATGTGTGCGTATGAAAGCATGGTTCAGAAGTGTAACTCTGTCTGGCATATGTATGTCTATGAAAGCATGGTTCAGAATGATTTAGGATGAGGTTACCTCGAGAGAACAGGTTGGAGAAGTCTGTCTCTGCGCGCGTGAAGCGCTCGTTGTTGTCACGCGACATCTGGTCCTTCGCGCTCTCCTTCACCATCCGACTCTTCTCATCCAGACTGTTGTTCTTCTGCAGGAAACCTGCATCATTACAACACGGGGAAGAATCGCAAAACATATCCTCAGCCTTGATTCTGGATGCTTGAGGAAAACAGCTGTATCTCCAACCAGTTGATTTAACATAAGCAACTAAACAGCAGGCTTGCTCTCTGATATTTATACCTAAGGCTGATTCCAGGGGTTGGAGATTAACAGCGAGCCTGTTTATGGATTGATGGAGGTTCAGAGGTGTTACTGTAGCCATCAGAGGACATGCAGGCTGGGTGTTTTTGGATCATGAAACACTGTTGATCTGTCATCCTTCACAGATTCCGCTTGACTGACTATGATCCATGCCATTAACTGCCGACAGGCACATTCAATACACCGCAGCTCCAGTTATCGCGATGTTTCATCTTACGTGATCGTGGACAAACAGGTTCAGGCACAGCTTAAAGACCCAATTATAATGACAAATAAAGGTTCTTTATTGGCATCGATGAGGACCCTTCAATAATATACATTAAAGGTTCTTTATAATGAATAAACGTTCTTTAGATTTTAAAATGTTCTTCGCATTCCAAAAATGGTTATTTTAAGAACTGATCACTGAAAGGTTCTTTGGGGAACCCAAAATGGTTCATCAAAAAAAAAATATATATGTATATATATATGTATATCATAATTCATATATTTTGTACTGACTGGTTTTATTTATGGAGAACTACTTAGAGCCACTAAATATTGTAAAAATGGGTCACAGATGGTTGATAAGATTATAAGGAATATTTCTCAATATTTAACAGCATATGCTTAGAGCATCCGTCTTTCGGTCACGAGGGCCCGGTTATCTCTCTCATTTATGAACAGGACTATCACACAATATTATCAGAGAAAGCAGACCCCTGTTAATACTCCCCTCTGCCCCCCGTGCAGCCCGTCTCTCTCAGGCTCGGTTCTGATAAGAGCTCGTGACTGTTCGATGCCGTACATCTTTGGCGATGCGCGGGGCATCAATAAGAGACATGATTTGATTGCGGCTATCAACATGGATTTTTCTGTTTTCTCTCAAGCTAAAAAACAAAGGATTTTGGTCTTCACAAGCACGTTAAGCATGTTTATTGTGCATGCAATTTAAATAAAACACACATTCTGATTAAATACCTGTACGAAATAATTGATATGTGCTGAATATTACAAAAGATATGACTTCACACACGGCATGAATTTAATTTATTTTCGTTTCTTTGAACTGTATCTATTTCTGCATGAGCTCTCCCCAAAGAAATAAACAAAAATAAACACATAAAGAAATACACGAATGCATAAAGAAATACAATTAATTTAAAAGAAATAAAAATGATATTTTTTATTATTTATATATTTTTTCACTTATGCATTTGCGTAAGTTCCATTTATTCCTGTAGTAAAATAATTTGAATGACAGAATGATCGTTCAAGTATTCGTTTTGTGTGCGTTTTCCTGTAAGTTGTAGCATATGCGTTTTATTATTAATTAGCATCATGGTTTTTTCAATAATTATCATTACATGTTCATTTTTTTAAATGAAGGCGAGTTCAAATCCTTGCGATACTAGAATGAAACGATTTAAAGAGAGGCAGTTACGTGACATGACATCTGACGCACAGTCTGTCACGTAATGTTAAAACTGCTTCTGGATTTAAAGTCCCCAGGAGCAATGGCCCCATCCTCCCAGACGTCATCCTCTTAAAAACACCCCATCCTCTTCACATCTTTTAGCAGGCTATAAAAAGCAGCGTGGCGTAAAAAGACAAGTTGGGAGAGAGAGAGAGACTAATAGACTAGAGCAACACCGGCAGCCTTTTTTCTCCTGATATAGAGTTTCACTGAAGAACAAACCCAGTTATGAAACCCATCTAAGAGAATATTTCCATCCAGACCTGACGATTCACAGCACTCTCTGGGCTATTTGTCTCTTCTCTTCCAGACGTAAACCTCTCCTTTCTGGCTGATTTCTATTCCTTTGTCCGGAAAATACTAATGCGAGTGAACAAGGGGTGATGTGGTGGAACAAAAGACTAAGACCCTGTTCATACAGTAGCCTACAGGGTTAATATCAGCTCGCTGACCTTTGGTGTGATGGAAACACGCAATGACAGTCACTTGCTCCCTATCTAGGGCACACATGTATTCATACCTGGGTCAACAGAGAAACAACAGCATGGATAAAGGTGCTTTTGGTTTTGGCACCTTGAGTGACCCCACTGACTGAAATGATGTTGGCTGAAACTTACCACAGATCTTCATGCCCAGTTTCCTCGTGCATCCGTGTGCAACCCCGTACCACGCGTCGCCGGCTAAAACGAGACGTTTGGAGAGCTGTTCAACATCCCATATTTCATTGTATTTTGTATGCTATGGTTGAGGATGCGTGCGCCTAATAAAGCAGGGTCAACATGCATTGACGCAGATGGCAATGACTGTGCGCAACAGATTTGGGTCTTTGCCGGCTCTGTGGCTTTTTCTTATTCTTCTGTGTCTATTTCAGATTTTTTTTTTTTATGAATCAATAGAGGCTATCAGAGAGGCAGGCAGCTAATAGATGGTGGCACACATCCGGCAAAGAGGCGGTTTAAAATAAGCGGGCATGAATGAGGTCTCGGAACTAATTGAGTGAAACGCTTGTGTTGGACTTGCCAGCCGTCATACAGTGAGACTATAGAGAACATGTACAATGGATGACCTCCAGAATTACTGACCAGACAGATGCCAATGAAATAAAAACGCACAACATTAAGCATTCGCATATACTGAATAGCATGCACAACAATATTCATAACGTTTTGAGCTTGCATTTTTATATAAACAATGTGTTTGCATGAAATGTGCATAGAAAAGGAAACGAAGCAGATTTGTTATTAGGCCTATCATCAATAGTTTGAAATGAATTGATCTCATCCTCCGGGGTGGGTTGTGTCTGGAGGCAGATCTAGCTCTATCTGCCCCGGGCGCGCGCTGTCAGCACGAGGCAGAGACAGCGCGCGCCCCTCAGGTCAGTGAGCGTGAGATAGAGCTTGGCAGGGAGATAATGGCAAAACACGCACACGCACAATAAAACAACACAACATATAATTCTCTTGACAACATGGATCAATAACACGACTTATATAACATACAATATATAGCCTAACATATGTAGGCTACTACGTCGTAATATTATTGCATTGTTTATTTTTGTGCACGTTTTAAATGATTTTATTTGATATTATTTTACATATATACACAAAGGCACACTAAGGTTTATTAAACCCGATCAAATCAGATCAAATCCGTTTATTTTATGCATTTTTAAAATGCATTTACAAAGGAAACAGTGAATTGGACCGTGATGGCGGGTCGTTTAGTAATTACGCTATTAAGGTGGGACTGTTGAGAGCAGATGATGGCTGATTGCTGTTATTTAAGCTGCCATAAAAACGAAGCAAAAAGCAGCACTATTGTTATCGGATCGGTGCCATAATTAACTGCAACACGCAATTAGGCAGAAGTAGGAGGCTTTCTTTCAGAGTAAAATTAAGAATATAATTTTATTTGTAATCTCCATATCTGAATTCAGACTAAAATTATACCAAAAACGAACAAGAGATAAAATAATCGTACAGATTATTATTATAATTATTAGCACTACACATCTGCACACATCGTCTGTTATCGATCTCTCTCTCTATTCCTCCACTTTGATCCTGACATTTACGAAGTTATATTTTTATGACAAACCTAAATTATGAGTTTCCATTTTACACATCTCTGTCTATCTATCTATCTATCTATCTATCTATCTATCTATCTATCTATCTATCTATCTATCTATCTATCTATCTATCTATCTATCTATCTATCTATCATCTATCTATCTATCTATCTATCTATCTATCTATCTATCTATCTATCTATCTATCTATCTATCTATCTATCTATCTTCAGATAATGTATCTTTTGTCTGTCTGGCTGTCTCTGTCAGCTAATAGACATTTCACACGGTGCTGTGTGTTTTTTAGGGCAGTGATGAACATCGCCACCCCACGGAGTAAACAAGTCAAGTGAAAAAACGCGTTATCCAGAGAGACCTACTTGTGGCAGGTTGTCGTAAATTAGCCGTGTTTGGGTCCATATCAGGAGCCGAGGAAGAAGGTGCAGAAGACGCCATCATCAGTCCAACAGAAACACCTCACAGCTTTCAGACTGAAGAAAACCCCGAACTAAACGGAAAATATGGAGAATTACGACAAAACACAGTGATTGCACAAATTATACCCTCCTTTATCTCATATTCTGCTTATAAAATTAAAAGCAAGTGTTTTGGTTTTCAAGCAATCTCCAGCATAATCTCAGGCATCTGTGATGTTCTTCTGAAATGGCAGTGATTCATTCCCCGTCACAAGCATCATCTGTCTTGTGTTCTGTCATGTTCAGAAATGCGCACCTACCAGCACCCAAAGCGCGAGAAACAAGCAACACACTTAAGAAATAACGAAAGAATTATAAGTCAATTCCGAGAATAACCCGACCTATATAACGTGGTATTTTGGGCGACGGTCCGGTTCTTGTTCTCCAGACGCACCTCTGAGCTCCAGCGCGCGGCAGACCGTGAAGTCGGGCTTAATTGGCTCTGTAACGAGGTCTTTAAATCGAATCAGTTAAAACGCAGAAATGAAGAATCTGCTCACTTCAGCCGCAGCATAACAAAGGCGACGCAGTCAGGACAGAAACGATTATTTAGAATGCATTATTAGAGAAAATAACGATGATAAATATGTTTCTTTGTGTCAGATGATTTTACAGAAGGTCAGAGGCTCAGTCCGTTTAACTGATGCTCACTCCCACAAAAAAGAGAGAAAATGATTTATTGATTTCTTACTTAAGATGATCTTTAAATATCTTCAAATAACGCGCATCAATCATTGTCGGGGTTAGTGAAATATGGCCAAAAAAATCATTGCACTGCTCGTGTGTTGAATTACACCATGTTTTTAGATCATTATTTTGCCAGACCTGTTTCTGTAAGATCACATACACTGGTTTATATCTACACATGCATTTATTAAAAAAAGCATAATTAAGTTTTTACTCCTCTTTCAAATATCCTTATCCTCCTACCACTGTAGACAAGAAAAAAAGGGCTTTCATTTCGATCAAAACGCAGAAGGTGAGCGCTTACCTTACGAAGTCACAGGTGGCACAATACAATCCAGACAAACGGAGGATGTTTCACAGCAGAAAAACAGAAGAGTGAACCAGAAAATACAAATCCATCCAGCACCAATTCTTGATTTAGTGTTTATCCTTCAAAAGGCGACACGCAGGAGAATCTTCAAAATTCACTTCTGCTGTATTTGTCCACCGGTTAATATCCACGGGTTTGTCTCGAGATTATCTCAAGCCATCTGACACATGAAGTTTAATTCTCCGAGTAAATATATATATATACACACGTCAAAATACCGTGGGAGTGAGACACCGGTGAGTGAGAGAAAGAGAGAGAGAGAGAGAGTCAGACAGAGAGACATCACGAGGACGAGCTCAGGTGTTTCTTCTTATTTTGGAGGGAAACCATAAACAATTCTGATTGTATTCTAATACAACAACATTTTAGAATGAGTTTGTTCTTTAATTGCATGACTTGTGGATCGGCCCCAGTATAACCGAGACGTCTGGAACTAAAACAACACCGACATCCACGAGGTGGCAACAGAGAACAGACCAACTTGAACTTGAATGAAGGATTTTTGGGCAGCGCCCCTGGAAAAGCACTTGAAATGCTGTGTTCATGCCTGTAAGATCGTTTATTTTAGAACCTCTACTGAATACACTTGTCGATACTGACGGGAACTTTTCATTGGTTGTTGTTAATTATAAGTGCGCAGCGTCATTAACGCCGTTTCAGCACCTGGACAGCTCCGCTCGTCGAAACCTGCATTCAGAAGACACCGGGGCTAGTTGTCACGCATGTTTCAGTATTCATCTGGGGGGGGGGGGGGGGTCCATTTTGCAAACCATGTAGGCGAAAGTTTTGACAACAATAAAATAGTGAACGCAAACATCGCTATTTCCTGTTAACTCATTGTGATTTTGTGTTCACCCGTGCAACAGCCATTCAAAATACTGGAAACTGACTATAGAGAATAAAATCCACGACAAATGTAGTTTCAATTCATTTGAAGACAGCCACTGTTTGAAGAAAAAAAAGCATTTGTATATTTGGATTACTCAAAATATTATAGTATATATTATAGAAATGACCTAATTAAACAAAATTATGTTCTAAGAACAGTTTCTAATGTTCCATCTCAGTTAAGGAAAAAGTTATTGTCAATGTTGTCTTAACGTTCAAAACGTCAAGATTTTAAATGTTTTAACTTATGTGAACGTTGAAGGAATATTCCATTTTATCATTCCATAAACATTATGAGAACGCTTTGAATGTTCTCTGAAAATTCTAAAACAATTAGTAACATTTATGAATGTCAGATCCATGTTAAATGAACGGCCAATTAAAACGTTTAAAGAAAAATGTTTTTTTTTTAATGTTTTTTTTAGAACATTATCAAAGACCAGATAACTTTGAACAAACGTTCTATTAACGTTACTTAGTAGGAAAAAGAATATGTTAATAATGTTGAGAGAATCTTCCCAGAATATTAGCCTAAAATAACTTTCTTGTTCGATGGGGAGCTTTTTGACAACTTTCCAGTGTGACAACTAACCCCGGTTCAAACTGTGAGACTGTTGTTTCCCCTTCATTAGATGGAGCTATAATGTCTTGCACCTTTCAACGACTAAACCGAAAGTAGGTGATAGCTGCTTTATTATCTTAAGACATATAGATTACAATTCACGCAGAATATAATTTAAAGTCCAGTCAGTATTAGACATAACTGAGCATGCATGAGATTCTAAACATGACACACATTGTTTATGAGCATTATATGTATCAATACTAAAACAATACTGTACGTGATTAGGACCACTAGATCTATTACTGTATGTTTGTTGTTTATGATGAAGATTATAATGTATCATCTGTGCTATCAGTGGACTCTTCATCTGTGTCATCATCTGAGGACTCATCATCATCATCTTCAACGTCATCATCATCAGATGAGTCAGATTGATCATCATCATCATCATCATCTGACTCCTCATCCGTTTCTAGAATTAACAATCATATCCAGATAAAGAAGGGTAATTCAACACACTTACATTTCAAGTCTTTGCTCGCACATTATTAAAGTTACCCATTTGGAGCATCGCTTGTAATTAATTAATGGTATTTCAATTTCATTAATGTCTGCAGTATTTAAGAAAACATTTTGGGTTAAAGCAATTTAGAAAAACATATCACAATGTTAACTTAAAGACTAAAGAGGTAAATCATAGTAAAACGCTTATGTTTTGTCATAAGAATGTAAATTCTACAATTTAACAATTTAAGGGTCAAAGCAAAGTGAAACTACCATGTCAAAAATAAACTGATAGATAGATGGATGGATGGATGGATGGATGGATGGATGGATGGAGTGATGGATGGATGATGATGGATGGATGGATGGATGGATGGATGGATGGATGGATGGAGTGATGGATGGATGGATGGATGGATGGATGGATGGATGGATGGATGTGATGGATGGATGGATGGATGGATGGTGGATGGAGGATGGATGGATGGAGTGATGGATGGATGGAGTGATGGATGGATGGATGGATGGATGGATGTGGAGTGTGGATGTGGATGTGGATGGATGTGGATGGATGGATGGATGGCGGATGCTGTGGATGCTGGATGTGGTGTGGATGGATGGAGGCTGGATGGATGGATGGATGGATGGATGGATGGATGGATGGTTGGATAGATAGATCG
>QVTF01008696.1:2500-17500 GCA_003573665.1 Oxygymnocypris stewartii | reverse complement strand
TATTATTATTGTTGCACTAGTACCGCAGTTTCATGTCTTTCTCAAATCAAATCACTTTTATTGTCACATGACCACAGCACATATGCTTCTCGAGAGCGTGCTCCAGATACAGTTTACATATAGACAGTACATACTTACAGACGTATACAGAAGACAATGTGCAGAATACACATACATATACTCCGTACACAGTGTACTATTAGACTACTTATACGCATTATACAAGCCGACCATAGTACGGTTCCCATGTTGTTGTTTTGGTGTGTAGTTCCTCTACTGTGCTCCAGGGGCTGTATATGATTTTCTACGTTAAGGCATAAAATTGATGCAGGTAGTAGAGTAAGATATACCTGTTTGGTTAAGTGGAAGCATGGCGTTCACTTACAAAACCTTACTGCATATGGAGTTCAGATTGAGAAACTAAGGTTTTCAGCTCATCATAAGAACTCTTTTTGTTTCTGTCTCTATGTTGTTTTCTTTACCTTGAATGCCTCGTCAATGGATTAAAGAAATAAATTCACCAAACTGTGCTCATCGTGGGACAAAGCATCATTAAATAATTGCAATGCACTCTATGTTTTAAGGAAACTCGGATTGACGATTGTTTATGCTACTCTTTCTATCAGACTATTGGAGTTTCTTCTATCATCATCAGAGGACATCAGTATTCAGGTCAGAGCATGCTTTGGTTTAGAGACGAGTATTCTTTCAACCACATACGTTTTTGTGTTCTTTCATTTTGATAAACCCAACGGGTAGTATTTGCAGTCGAAAATACTTTATTGACTCCTTTTCATGCACATGCTGTAGTGATCTGTGGATTGCCTTTATTTTATATAAACACTTTGCATGACCTACTGTGTTTTGAGTTGTTTTCAGTTGAGGGACCCTCCTCTAAATTGTTTTGTGATTTTGGCCCTCATGAAAAATTTACCTGGGACAGTTACAACCGTATGCACGCATTCTACATTATGTTCACATATATATACATACAATAATATACGAAGGTTGCAGCAGATTATACATAAGCTGGATATACACAATGTCATGGATGTGTGTTGCATGGTATCCAGTGGTAGAAGATAGGTTGTTATATTAGTGTGTCTAGTACATTTGAACTGTGTTAGAGTGCATGGCATACTGTAAAGTGGGGGTGTATTAGTTTAGGCTGTTCATTAGCCTGATAGCCTGAGGAAAAAAGCCTATCCCTCAGTCGGCTAGTGCGGGATCGGATGCTGCGGAGATGTCTTCCTGAGGGCAGCAGAGAGAGCAGACTGTGGGACGGGTGGCTGGAGTCCTTAATGATCCTCCGGGCTTTCCTTACATACCGCCTGATGTAGATGTCCTGGAGCAGTTCGCATGACCTTTTGTAGAGCTGTGTGGATGCCAGACACGAGGTAGATATGCATTTAAGGGCTCTAGATGAGGTAAAAGTTAGTGAACACGCTATGTTAGCCTAGTCTAGAAAACCTAGTCTAAACGTTATAACAGGATAATAACAATATCTGGATTTCCAGAGACACAAGATTTTTGTAACATAAGTGTATTTTTTGTGTAACACGTTTTAGTCATGTTTTTTATGCAACAGTTGTGTAGTTTTTGGGGATTTGTTGGATTTTTATTTGAATTGGCAAATTTAGTAATGTTTGTATAGGACTATAACTGTTAGAGGAGGCGTTCAGATCCATCTGGAGGTTTTTATATTCAAAGGTGTGGTCGGAAACAACATTGGCAAACAGGTATATATATGGCAAGACAAAGAGTATTCCTAGGACAAGCGTGGTCTTCGCATCGGCGAAACAGTATCCAACAGGGCAAGGCAAAGAGAGATAATCCAGGTAACGTTAAACGGCAATAGTCCAGGCGGGGGAAACACAATCCGAAACAGGCAAGACTAAAGGAGTCGTACACCGACGAGAAGCGCAGCGCCCGTCTAGAACAACTCAAGGTATCGCACACCAGACGCGCACATTCGATGCTAATACATTGCCTGAAGTGTGTTGTAACGGTTGTGTCCTGGTATATCCAGTAAGTAGCAACTCACGACAGTGAATGCAATCACAACAGGCAATTGTTACATAGGCCTATACTGTAATATTGTGCATATGTAAAAATGTCTTAAGAAAAATATAAAAGATTAAACGGATTACGTTTATTATACATTTAATTCTATATGTTTACATTTTATTCAATCTGTAAAAATAATGTGCACAGTATTTTGCAGCAGTGGTATCTTGGTATAATGTATTAACAACGGTTTGAGACAAATATGATGTTATTTGATATAAAACTCGGCAGGAATTTGAACAGCATCCCGTTGCTGGGCGCTGCTGACAGACGCCGAATGACGCCGCCGGTGTGCGTACACACATAGAAAACAATGTGTTCGGATTTTAAAGTAACGGCGCGACACGGCGCTGCGCTTCTCGTTCGGTGTGCGACCCCTTTAAGACTATGAAAACTACAATAGGCTCCAATATAAGGTAGCTATCTGCTAGGGTAACGATATGTGCTCACAATACTCGGGCGATTTGACTGGGGACATCCATGGCTTAAGTAAGGCGTGTAATCAGCTGTGTAAAAAAGTGGGTCAGAGTTTGACTTCCTCTAGTGTTAGTTTAAACTGGAAAGTGTCAGCGTTTCGTATGATAGGTACGAGTTCTGCAGAGGCACATATTTCCATGAGCCGTGAAGTTTTCTCACAAACGCCAATGAGGCTTGATGTTATTGGTGTCACGAATCCGGTTCACGGGCTTCCTATAACTCACCACCAGAGGTCACTCGCTCACCACATGGACTCTTGCACTACACTAACTGTTGCACTCAACACCTCAGACTACAATTCCCATCATGACACACACGGCTGATTGCACTGATCACACACCCTACATAAACCATGGACATCTTCCTCTCTGCCGAGTATTGTATAGCATATATCCTAGCGATAGCTACTCTACAGAGCCCTCTTAAGTTGTTATAGCCTTGCCTTGCCTGTATTCTCGTGTTTTGATATCTGCATTATCTCTTTGCCTTGCCCTGTTGGATATTGTTCGCCGATCGTCGACCCACGCTTGCCCTAAGATTATCTTTGTCTTGCCTGTGTTGTTCCTGTTTGCTAATGTTTGACCCATGCTTGTTTTGTAACCACGCCTTTGAATAAAGCTCGCAAATGGATCCGCACGTCTCACGTCTTGTTCGCCCCGTAACAATTGGGGTCCAACTTCATTGAGTCAGTGAGACTTGCAGTAGCTGCAGTTTACATCACCCTTTTGAACTTTTACCATTCAAAGATACCAAAAGGCAATTTGTAGTTCACTGTGCCTGCTTCTGATGTGAGTTTGGGGCAGGACTATCAGTGGGAATGTTTGGAAACAATTACTAGTCACACAGAAACGACATAAAATGTAGCCTAAAATTACACATAATATCTCTGCCATGACATATGTAGCTGCTGTCAGAGGCAACTCTTATATATTGCAGTTGATAATATGCACTTTACAGTTCAAATGTTCAGAGTAATCATTAGAATAAATAAGTAATATATCTTTTTTTGTTAATTAATTTTCATATTATTCAACTAAAACCATAGTACTAAATTTTTGTCTAGCTTGGGAATTATTTAGGATCAGGATATTTATATCAGGATATATTAAATATCAGGATATTTGTTCCGGTGCACTACATAGAATAGCCTCACGAGGCGCTGCACTAGTAACATGTCTGTAAGAGTTACGCCTGTAAGAAGTGCTAAGAACTTATATGGTTTTTTTGTTTAAGAAGAAGAAACTGTAACCCTCCAAGTTTATTCCTCTTGAGTTAGAGAGGCCAGCGAGGTATGTGTTTTTATCGTGTTAATTGCTTTGCCGTATGTGAACATGTGTAAGTTACGTGACCGTGTGTTAATGTATAATTGGCCAATTAAGTGTATTTTCATACGTGTTGAATGTGCACTTTATTTATTAGTTTTGCATGTATTTTTCGTTTATTATTATGTGTAAACACCACTTTTAGAGGATTAATTTAAGTTTATGTATTTTCTTTCGTAGATCTGACAGCATTGTGGGACATAAAAGGGCTTCTTCTTTGGCACTCAACGGAGGCGGTCGCATTTTTCACTCCCCGTCCGCCCTTATTTTTCCCTGCTTGCTTTCTTGTCTCGTCTCATCTATTGAGAGACTCTCTCTACACTGCTCTCCAAACTGAAAGATTATGGATTTGATCAACTGGTCTCTCAACGCAATTGGCACCATCTTCTCGACGAGAAGCCTGGGTTCTGGGGAACCCGTTTGCCCTGACGGGACGTTCGCAGCAGGCTACACGATGGACGCGTGGGAGAGGTCGCGGATCGTGTGTCTAGCGGCTCTTTCCGTGGAGGACATTGAAGATATCGTCCTATTCGGAACCATGATAACAGGTCTTCTGCTGATTGGATTAGGCTTTGCCCTGGGTTATCGAAGAATTCAGAAAACGGGAACAGCTGTCCAAAGCCCCACAAGGCTGCCCATCATGACTGAAGCAGTGGAAAGAGCGGTCAGCATTGAGACTGAGACTATTAACCGCAATATGGATTCTATCATGGAGAAGCTCACGGCTTTGCAAAGGGAAATTGATATTGGAGACCAAAATGGACAGAGAGAGTAGCCGTGGAATTGGAATGCGGTTACTCGCCCCAAGACAAAACAATCTTATCTTTTTTGGCTCCCCCACACAGTGGCCTTGGCAAAGGCTGCTGATGGAATATTTACCCTGGGAAGAGCAATGCAGTGAGACGCTCTTGCTTCCTCCCCCACCCGACAGACATTACCCCGATCCCCCCGCCTCCGTCGCTTTGAACCGCCAGCCTGACAAGCGGATCTGTGACCAGCGCCGGAATAGTGGCTGCGGGTCCGGATGGCTGCTTGCCGGAGCTGGATTTTTTTCCCCTGTTGCAAAGTCGTGTGTTTATGGTGTATGTACTTTTTGTGCTGAGGTGTTTTTCCTGTTCTCACACTGTACTCCCCAAGGAGCATAGTCTGGGGGTTATTTTTTTTCTCCTCACTTTCCTCATGTTATGCTTTATTTATTCAATTCCCTGTCTAACTTGCATTTCACTACTGATTATACCCTGTATAATTTGTGTATGTGACGAATAAAAATAACCTTGAACCTTGAACCTTGGATGCAAGAGTAGAATGCACAAGACATACTACAGACTCGTGTCCGAATAAATGTCTGTTAAAACCAAGAACGACCTGAGCCTTTGATTCATCTCAAGGGGAGTAACAGCATAGGTTACATCTTTGAGGGTTTTAAATACAGAAAAGTGCAAGTTTGATTGGTTGGAATAATTTGTGAAATTGTAATTTTTCTCCTTAAACGTGTTATTTCCAGACCTTTTGATACCTTTATACTGCTGTCAATATTTGCCAACTGTGTGGCCTTATCTGTTTACATCCCCGATTCCAACTCAGCTAATCATGATTTAGTGAGTACCGTGACGTCTCTAATGATTTCTCATTGGCTGTGTTGTGGGATCAGTTTCTGCTAATTGAGATTAGATGAGTGAATTAGAGTGGAATTACACAACACTCAAAACGCGCTCATCCATGCTACTCATGTTTGTGTCTGCAGGTATATGAAGTGTGTGTGTGTGTGTGTGTGTGTGTGTGTGTGTGAGAGAGAGAGAGAGAGTGTGTGTGTGTGTGTGTGTGTGTGTGTGTGTGTGTGTGTGTGAGAGAGAGTGTGTGTGTGTGTGTGTGTGTGTGTGTGTGAGAGAGAGGGTGGTGTGGTGTGGTGTGTGTGTGTGTGAGAGGTGAGAGAGAGAGAGAGAGAGTGTGTGCGTGTGTGTGTGTGTGTGTGTGAGAGAGAGAGTGTGTGTGTGTGTTGTGTGGTGTGTGTGGTGTGTGTGAGAGGGTGTGTGTGTGTGTGTGTGTGTGTGTGTGTGTGTGTGTGTGTGTGTCTGTGTGCGTGAGAGAATGTGTGTGTGCGTGTGTGTGTTGTGTGCGTGAGAGTGTGTGTGTGTGTGTGTGTGTGCGTGTGTGTGCGTGTGCGTGTGCGTGTGAGCGTGTGTGTGTGTGTCATCAGTGCAATGGATGATGGGAATTGTAGTCCGGATTGACGTGCAACAGTAGTGTGGCGAACGAGTGACAGAAGTGCATGGAGAGGATTCGTGACAATAATGGGGCATCTTTAATAACTTTAAAGATGTACGTTTCTCAGCAGTCTATAATTCATAACGAAAGCATTATGGGCTAGTAGTAATACATTGCTGCATCTACTGGAAATACCCTTTATTCAGATTAAACATTATGTATGATAATACAGGAATACCAGATGTAATTATTCTTAATGTTTAATTGTATTTAGTGACTTAGCCAGCACCTGTATTTTTATAGCTTCACTGGAAACTATTTAAAATAAGGTTAATTGTCAACACTAACACAAATAATAAATACTGTTATGTATTGTTAGTTTATATTGACTAAGGGGCAGCGGGTCAAATCTTTGCCCTGTGTCCAGCACTTACATACAAATCATTCAGCAGATCGGATCCTGAGCGTCGCAGAAACAGCGTTCACTTGAATACACACAAGTATTTGTTAGTCTTGTGTTAACATGAACAAGCACTTCATTCGAAAACACATCAAGAGCACAAAATATGAATGTGGAAATCACCTGCAGCGTCGACTTATCTGAGCTTCCGTAAGTTATGAATAACAATAACACCTCAGGGTTAAAGTTGCTGATCTGGTCTGATTTTAATAAGTAAGGAAACAGGTGAAAGTGAAACTAACAGTAGAGATGAGTGACAGACCCACAGTTCAACTCCAACAGGTTATTAAAGAGCCCTCGCTGAGCTCATATATTTAATAGGCATACTTCATTTCTGATTTATTCATTTTATTTATATTTTATTACAGCTCCAACTGTCTAAACCACTTACAATGAATTAGCCAGTGGTAAAAAATTACTCAAATTCACCCATATGTTCATTAATGTGAACTAATATGTGTCCCTGGAGCACAGACGCAGTCATAAGCAGCACAGGAATATTTACAGCAATAACCAACAATACTTTGTATGGGTCAAAATTATACATTTTTATTTAATGCCAAAAATCATTAGGATATTAAGATATTTTACCGTAAATATATCAAACTTAATTTTTTATTAGTAATATGCATTGCTAAGAATTTCATTTGAACAACTTTAAAGATGATTTTCTTAATATTTAGATTTTTTTGCACCCTCAGATTCCAGATTTACAAATATTGTCCAAACCATACATCAATGGAAATATATTTATTATACTTGTATAATTCTCAATTTCAGAAATTGTACTCTAATGGCTGGTTTTGTGCTCCAGGTTCTTATATAGAAACATGAATGGGAAATTAAAATAAGTCATGGATTAAATATGCACTTTAGGAGGTTTTATGTGTTTCTTGGCTGAAGTTCAACTCCTCTCTTGGAGTCATTCGCGCTGAAACAAAGTTCCCCTTCCAACGTATTTCTTGTGAACTCCACCCCCCCCCCGCAGAAACACACCTGGCCGTGGGATCAAGGTGAGCACCGCGCGCGCGGCTGAGGCATTCCGAGCGCGTGAGGCGAGCAGCAGGTAGCGGCGCGTCATGGCGGAGTCGCAGCTCTTGTGTATGGAGGACGGGCTCATCCCCGCCGCGGTGCCCGAGTCCAAGCCGCAGTTCTACTACAGCGAGCAGCACCGCGCGGCCCTGGAGCGGCTGATCACCGACGGAGACGGAGCCTTCAAGAGCCTCCTGAAGGGCGAGAACAGCCAAGACTTCCTGTCGGCGCGGGAAATCACGGCCATCACCCGCAGCTTCGTCAAATACAAGCCCGAGGAAGACGCTGGAGGAGCGTCGGCGAGTCCGGACAAGCGTGAGGACGCCGGGTCGCTGCGCTCCACGTACTGGCCCCAGATGTCGGACACCGAGGTTCCGCCGCTGGACCTCGGCTGGCCCTCCTCAGGGCGCTTTAAAGGGGTCACCCGGGTGTCAGTGCACACACACCCGCCAAAGAGAACGGCCCACACATCAAGGAGGTGATCCGCAAACTCATACAGGAGTCATGTAAGGTCAGCGCGCTGCATTCACTATTAAATCAGCCACTTTTGTAGATTAATTGCGTTTTAAGTTACTGCTACTGCGGGACATGGTAATAAATGAAGAAAAGGGGTGCTACGGTTTATTATATTAGGCTATTTTAAATTAATGATTTATATAAAGGCCCCATTTCACCTATTTAACCAATACAATCAGTTTTGTTTGAATGCATGTGTTTTGGTTGATTCAAGCCACTTTATGTACATGTTGCCATGTTTAAGTGTACTAACACTCAGGGTTAACACACTAAATGTATTTATTTAATATTTTTTTAAGTAAGTGGCTTTAAACTTTTTAATTTAGCTACATAATAACAATGCCAAAGTTACTCAGCTAAATTACTTATTTAAATGTAGCTAAAAATAAATTGATGCAACCACTTACATGTAAATGAATTGTTTTCAGTGTTATATATGTTTATAAGGGGATTCCTCTTCATCATCATCATCATCATCATCATGCTCAGTTTGATTTTCTCTTGTAGTCATTATCAGATCATGACACTCCTTTCATCTCTGGTATCTAAAGATGTGCCTCGGGCGCTTGCATCTAAATGAACTGGTTTATAGAAACATCCCCTGAATGTACCTGAAACTGGGAGCAGCTGAACTTATCATGCATTATAGATTAAACTTGAATTTACAGCACGGTGTATATTTGATTAACTGAAATGAGGCTAATGCATCAAATTAATAAAATCAGTTTTGATATTTACACACCAATGATGGTAAACGTAGTGGTTATTATGCATTGATTTTACCGACATACCAATACATAAACCCCTTATGTACACAATGTAAAACCATCATAAATGCCAACTTGTGTTTTTTATCTGTGAGTTATTAAGCTACTTATTAAATGAACTGCATTGTTTGTGTAAAATACATGAGATGCTCCTCTAGATCTACTAGTTTTTCAGGCCTCACTGTGTTTTGTTTGTTCCTGGGAAGTGTTTATATAGCGTATAGATGGATCTCTCTGATCAGTGAGGATAGACTATAGCCTACAGGACCTGAGTGAGGCCCTCACGTCACACGTCTCGTGTTCAGACTTGCTCAGACGGTCTGTGTGTTTCTTGAGGAATGACTGTACATGATGTGGAAGCACTGACTCACTGAACATCTGTCAGACGCTGGACGAGTGTGTAATAATGCGCCGAGATGATCAGTGTGTCATGAACATCATCCTCACTCTGTGCAAATCTCTTGTTTTCGTATCTAAACCGGTCACGGCGCAGCAAGCCGGTCTCTCACAGAGACGGTTTCTGCTTCACAGAGATCACTGCTGTTACCAGCCTTGACAAATGAACATTAAGATGCCCTCGTTTACTAAACAAGCTACACAGAGATGTGAGCTGGACGATCAGAAACAGAGAGAGTGTCTGGAAAAGAGAAAGTGAAAGTGTTCCTGATTAACACTGATTGGGCAGAAATATAGCATATTATTAATAAGTCATATGATGCTTTGTGTGAGGAACAGACCCAAAACCTAAAGTTCAGTTGCATTCAGATTTTATTTTGAAAACATGCATTACATTTATGTTAGCAGACGCTTTTATCCAAAGCGACTTACAGTGTATTCAAGTTATACATGTTTTGTCAGCATGTGTGTTCCCTGGGAATCGAACCCAACCGTTCCGTTTTAACGCAATGCTCTAACCACTGAGCCACTGATCTCCGAGAACAGAACAACAAACAGCACTGAAATGCTTTGACAATTGTGTATTGACACGCTCTATATTGAAACTGGAAGGTATGATGGGAAATATTGACAATTTTTTTTTTAAATGACCATCAGGCATCGCTTCAGATTAATCATGATTTATTCAAAAGCAGATTATCAATATTTTTAGCTGATTTCCCCAAAAGAGACGGTTTAGCGGGAATATTTCTTAAAGGGACAGTGCACCCCAAAATTTTAATGCTATCATCATTTACACACCGCAGTATTTTTCAGAAGTAAATGGTGTCCCAGAAACAGCCTGATTACAAACTTGCTTCAGAATATATTCCTTTGTGTTCAGACATTACTCGTCTTCACATTGAGGCGGAGTAATTAATCACAGTTTTTTTGGATGCACTGTCTCTTTAAATGCTGCTGCTGAGAGTGAATGAGCCGTCTGTCTGTGTGTTGTCCAGGTCGTGGCTATCGTGATGGACCTGCTGACCGATCTGCAGATTCTGCGGGATCTGTTTGAGGCGTCCAAGCGCGGCGTTCCCGTCTACATCGTGCTGGACGAGCAGGGAGCGCCGCACTTTCTGGACATGTGCAGCCGGCTGCAGGTCGGAGCTCGAGAGCTGAAGGTGCTCCACGAAACCAGAAAAACATTCTTCAACACAACTAAAATAGCATTTACTCAAATATATATATTTTGTTTACTAAAATAACTGCAACTTAACTCAAAATCGACTAAATTTTTACAAAAATTTACATTAAGATGGAAAATCGTTGAGGAACCAAAAAATGATTATTCTGTGGAATCACTTTATTTTTAGGACTGAAGCTTAATCCTTCTAAAGCAATATATATATATATATATATATATTTGCTTAAAATTGTTTTAAATTGATATTTTTCTACCATTTTTGTTTAAATATAAAAAAAAAATGAAATATATCTTTAAAACTTGGTTTGTTGTCTATAGCACATGTGAACTTATAACATATTTGAATAAATTCAGCAAGGAACATCTAAAAAAAATGATATATATTATAAATCCCATTTTGATCTCTAGCAGGCTATTCCATACACATTTGTGGTTTGCATTTAAAAGTAAGATCATATAAAGTAGTAATCTTGAAATAAATGTCGGTATATGAAACTAATGTCAAGAGCACATTTGAGCTTCCAGCATATTTGTATTGATTTATTTCCGCTGTATCGTCAGGTGTACACCTGTCCTTATGAGAGTTTTAGATGTTTACTGGCTTGTGTTTCCTCAGAATGTCCGGACTCGGACCATGAAGGGAATCGGGTTGAATCTGTCCGCCGGGAGAATCCCGGGAAACGTCCACAGCAAGTACATGCTCATCGACGGAGACAAAGTCATGTTTGGGACGTACAGGTGAGCCAGAGTTTACCGTCTGAAGCTCCTGAAGACGGAGAAAACACCCCCTTAATGTGTGTTTGACTGAATCACATCAAAGCTGACCGTTAAACACGTGTTTCTTCAACTACATTTGAGCCACTGGCCCTTTAGGAACCTTACCTAGGCTACATGTAGTTTACTTCAACTTCATTTTATTATTAAGTATACTTTTATGTAGTAAGTATACACATATCAGTGTACTAGTAGTAGTATACTGTTTCAATACTCATTGGAACTAAATTGGCCCACTTTCTAGTATACTTGAAGTATAACAGTAGTAAACTTTGAGTACACAACACTAGTTTACATCAATGTTTTTAGATACTAAAAGTGAATTTATAGGTACACTGACCGCTTACTAATTAAGTACACCCACCAGAAAATACTAAATATAAAGTCCAAATAGTTTATTCAACCAACTACTTAGAATACATTTGATTGAAAAACACAGGATTTGATGATCAGACCATATTACCTACAGTAATAATCATTCTGAAAATATTATTATATTAGTATTAAATAACACATGCTCCCTTTTCTACTGTTCTCATATCACATATGTGTGACCCTGGAACACAAAAACAGTCATAAGTGTGCATTTGTTTAAATTGAGATGTATGCATCGTCTGAACGCTGAATAAATAATATTTCAATTGATGTATGGATTGGACAATATTTGAAAATTTGGTGCAAAAAAATCTAAATATTGAGAAAATCACCTTTTAATTTGTTCTTAGCAATGCATATTACTAATCAAAAATTAAGTTTTGATATATTTACGGTAAAGTATCTTAACATCCTAATGATTTTTGGCATTAAAAGAGAAATCTGATGTATTGTTGGCTATTGCTGCAAATATACCCCCAGTGACTTAAAACAGCAGGGTCACATATAACACGCTTTCTCGTACTGCGTTTTCTCTCTGTTGCATGGTGAATAAACTTCTATCGTAGTCCAAACATGTCTTGGTTATCTCATCGATGGCTGTGTGTCTCTGCAGTTTCTCCTGGAGCTCTTCCAGAATGGACAGAAACATGATCACGGTGATGTCGGGGCAGGTGGTGGATTCTACGATAATGATTTCCGGGAACTGTACGCCAACTCTGACAAACTGGACCTCTTTAAGGAGTTTCACGTCAGTGAGCCCAAAACAGGAACGCTGTCACGGGCCGCGGTGCCCAAACGAGCCACGGCGGCCACGTCCTCGCTTCCAGGTCAATCTCGGAGACGCCTCGCGTGGAGATCTGAAAGTGCCAGCGCACAAATACCACAATCCCAAATACCTGCTCGCGCTCGGACAGATCCCGGGACCCTCGGAGCCGCCGCTCCAGGACTTCTTCAATAAGGATGGAGCCGACGCTCCAGGACTTCTTCGATAAGATGGAGCCGCCCGATCCGGTTTCAGGAGAACCCGGAGAATCCCACAGAAGAGCTGGAGACCATCACACCCGCTCCATCTCAGCCCGAGAGGAAAGGCTCCAAGAAAATTCTCGTTTCGCTTAAAGAAAGGTAAGAAGAAGCAGACGGGTGACGAGGTCCTTGAAGAAAGGCGCGGCGAGCCCTTCAGACGACGCGTCTAAAACAACGCTCACCGGAGACGAGACGCAGGTCAGCGTCAAGACGAAGAAGAGAGGATTCCTGAGCTTTTTCAGAAGAAGCTGAATGAGGGATGTTTTAATCATACTCTTTTAAATGAGCCGCTGTTTTTAGCTCCTGAAGGACTGTTTACAGATCTGTGACTCCTGATTGTGTTTGTGATGTGATATTCTTCTAATGATGTACAATGTGACGAGGAAACCTAGTCATGTCTAAATTACATTAAAGGGGAAGTTTAGGAATGAAAACTGAGTTTCTGGGATCTATCGTTCTGGAAATTGGTGCATAAAGACACTGCTTGCACTTTTATTTTACAGTACATGTACTTATAAACAGTGTTGGGGGGGGGTAACACATTACAAGTAACGTGAGTTACGTCATAAAATTACTTTTTTCAAGTAACTAGTAAAGTAACGCATTACTTTTTAATTTACTAGAAATATACAAGTTATTTTTCTCCATTTATTGATGACAGTGCACCGTGTGAACATGATCTTACTGTAGATCTAATCTAGACTAATATGAATGTGTATTAATTCATCCCACTCGCAAAAAACAGATCAGTATTCATCAAAATGAATTAAAACAGTGAAATGCAAACTCAGAATATGACGCAAACCTGCAATTAATTAAATATGTTAAACAACACAAATATATCTAATCTCATTTATTAACCGATGTGTTTTGCTGCTGATCTTTGATGATCAGTTCAATCATACTAATAATCAAAAATCACTTTAGATAAACTAACAATTGTGCTTCATTGTTGTTTTATTGCTGAAGAGTGTTGAACTTCTTCTGTGTTCTTCTGTACAGACGTGATTTACTCGTCCTTCAGTCTGAGGTTTATTCATTACACTTTTGGGTGTGAAAGGTTTTATATTCGCTATAAATATAACTTATATATTAAAAACAAACAATCACGCACTGCTCATATTAAAAAGTAACGCGAAAGTAACGCAAAAGTAACATACAACGCATTACTTTACATAAAAAAGTAACTAAGTAACATAATCAGTGACCTTCTTTAGGGAAGTAACGCAATAATTGTAACGCATTACTTTTAAAGTAACTTTCCCTAACACTGGTTATAAGAATGTAGGCTACTTCTGTAATATAAGGCGACTAACATGAAGTAGGGTTAGGGTTAGTACCTAGTTATTGGTAATTTCTTCATATGTATCGGCAAGATAAAGTGCTGTATTTAAATTCAGAAAGGGTTATTTGTATCATGCGTGTTCATATTTATCCCAGCTAACAGAAAGTGTTTCTGTCAGAGTTATGAACACAGTTAGAATGCTCGTTCTCAGAATGTTAGTTATTGTTGGTCATTCATGGAATGTTGGTGACGGTTTATTTTGTTACATGTGTTAAATGTTACAACTTGTTTCACAGAACATTCAAAGTAACGTTCTCATGTCTGCAAAATGAACAAATGGAGTGTTAGCTTAATGTTTACATAACCAGGGGTGTGTGTGTGTGTGTGTGTGTGTGTGTGTGAGGGGGGGGGGGGAGGGGGGTTACACTTTGAACATTCAGAAACAATGTTTTCAAAACTGGGAGCGTCAGTATAAACGTGATCACGTGTTTGTGTTAGCTGGACACATTGTTTCAGATCAGCTGTGTGGGATCTGCATGTATTATTCACTTCTAAAATATCAAACTGAATTTAATATTAGGCTTTAGTTAAGTTTGTAACCAAAGATGGTTAAGGCGTTTAAAAAAAGAACTAAAGCTGTTGTGTGATCTTTTTTTTGTTGCTCATTTCCGCTTGGCTTCAAACACACGTGCTCTTCAAATCCACCTACTTAAGACACATCAGCCAATCCGATGTCAGAGGAGCCAAATATGCAAAATGATTGACAGGTGAAGAAAGTAGTTTCTGATTGGCTCATGATGAGTGACGGTCCTTTATAGACGAGCTGCGCTCGCCCTCTGCTGCTGGACCTGAGCATCACACACACACACACACACACTTCACTGAGCTAATACAGCAATAACAGCCTACGATCTCGTGAACTTCACAGGAGAGAGCACGTGAAGCGCGTCATTTCAGACACGGACAGAAATACACTTCTGCTTTTATTCAATGTGTGACATTGTTTAGCTGGATCTCTCTGTCTCTGTGCGTGTGTGTGAGAGAGAGATAGAGAGGTGTGTGTGGTGTGTGTGTGTGTGTGTGTGGTGCGTGCGTGCGCGTGTGTGTGCGTGAGA
>QVTF01008695.1:0-23694 GCA_003573665.1 Oxygymnocypris stewartii | reverse complement strand
CATCTAAAAAGGCTTACCTCTTTGTTTATGTCACTCTATGCATCCGCCTAGTTACAGTTTGAAAAAAACACTCTGACACACCACCCACCACACACATGAATTCATCAAGAGATAGGAATTAATGATATAAAAATAGATCAACGGTTAGAAATACCAATAATACCCCTTTGGCTGTTCCAAATGCCAATGGTAGATCTCCAGATGCATTTTGAAATAAACGAAAAGGAAAGGTGCCTAAAAAAATTGCAGTGGATCAATATTTGAAACAAAATAATTTCAATAGTATTCAAATATACTGATGGGTCAAAAAAATCCTGATTCTGGGTAACGTTATACAGCAGCAGCCATATACGCACCCTATTTTAAATTAAATATAGCACTGTTACGAGGTTATATGTATCTGTATTCACAACAGAAATGATGGCAATTCTAATGCAGTGGGTGGAAGAAAGTAATCATATAAGTGTAGTAGTTTTTTCAGACTCATTCTCAGTATTAAACAGTTTAAATAGTGGGAAATCAGCATCTAGACAGGATATACTGTAAATTGTACAAAATATATATATAGGCTAGAGTAAATCAAACCGGGTAAGAGTGGAGTTTCTAAAGATACCTGCCCATGTAGGTGTAGAATGGAATGAGGAGGCGGATAAGCTTCAAGTAAAACAGAAGTAAACGGTTTTATTAAAACAGCAGTTGGAAGTATGTGGCAAAATCTATGGAATAAAATAGTCAAAAGGGCGACACCTATGTAGCATTCAACATAAAGTGGGGCTTGAAAGAAAGAAAGTATATGAAACAGAAGAAGAGAAGATACTTTTATAATCAGGATCCTTAGGACACTCAATAAGTATATTGAAAAGTGAGTCAGATTGCTGCAATTACTGTGGAATAACAGAAACAGTTGAACATGTGCTCTTTCATTGTGAGGCATATAATAGACAAAGAAAGAAAGCAGTTTGTTGAAAAACTGAGATATGGAGAAAAAAAAAGAGATATGGAAATCAATGACATTTCAGTTAAGAATATATTACAGAATGTACATAAACAGTTAAGGGTTTAAGATTTTCTTCAAAAATATTTGATAGATACTGATTTGATTCGAAGAATTTAGTTTGTTTGTTTGTTTTTTAAACAGTAGGCTATTTAATATTTCGTTAATCGATGCCTCACTCCATCCCAGTAGGTGGCGGAAATGCTCCTTAAGCTGGTTTGCCAACCGCCATTAAACACAAAAGAAGAAGAAGAAGAAGAAAAATATATCTTTGTAATATCTCCTATAAATATATAACTGCTTTATATATGTCTTGTAATATCTCCTATAAATATATAACTACTTTATGCATGCAATTCAGGTTAATCCTGCCACATCAGCTGTGCTATAAATGAGGATGTATAAATAGGAAAAGACATACAATGATTTGCTACTGCTCCTCCTACTCTCTCACTCTATGACCTTTTATATCTTTCCATATAACACACATAATACAATACAATTGTATTTATATAGTACAGTTTAAAAACAACCGGAGTTGACCAAACTTTACAACACTACACAAACAATATGCAAATTAAAATACAGCAAAGAAAGAAAGAAAAAAAAAAAGGGGAGACTATTCCAAGGTTTTGGGCAGACAACAGAAAAGGCACGGTCCTCTCTTGTTTTTAGCCTTGTCCTAGGAACACGCAGCAGGTCAGAATTAGTAGATCTGAGCGATCTCGACAAAGTGAGATGCTGTAACAACTCGGTTAAGTACAGTGGGGCCAGATTGTGAAGAGATTTAAAAACAAACAAAGTAGAATTTTAAACTCAATTCTGTACTTTACTTCACCTTGCTGTAATAAACCGAGTAACAACTGTACTTGGAAGTAGTATGAGACACGTCAAACGTAGTCTCCCCAAGAGGAAAAGAAGAACCATTTCCTCATTCGTGTTTATTATTTTTGAAGTGTTGTTTGAAGGGAAATGTTGAAAAAAAGACAAACATCCCCAAAATCACACATCCTGCTGCAGGAAACCAAAGCATTGTGACACAAAATAGTAACAAAACTGGATTCGCAGAGCACACAATGAAAGAAAAACAGTTCAGTACATCTTTTACTCAGTTCTATAAGACACTTTACACTTTTTTCTGTAAATGAATATGGGTAAAATATATGTACACACATGCACATTTTAAAAACAGAGAATGTGCAATAGTGCATACTACTCCCTACCAGTCCATTCTTACATCCAAATTGTGTAAATTACACCATGTGTTTAGGAGAAGTTTCTTGTTTATGTCAGAGTTTGTTGACCATGCTTTTGGTAAATTCTTCTACACTCAAAAGGCTCCACTTGGATTTCAGATGGCTGCACCATGACTTATTTTGTTCTGAGATAAACATGGATGTTTCTAAAGAAGGGAGTAGAGACATGAACACCTATAGGGAGGAAAGTGCTTTTGGTAAGGGTACAAGGACTGTAGATGGAAAAATAGTGTGGAGACATATCCAACAGATAATGGAAACATATTTTAGTTACCAGGGAATTGCGAAACCACATCAAAGGCCATTGTTCATGTGAAACCATCACTGTGCATCATGTGGCCTTATATTGTTATTGGGTTCATTCTGGTGTTTTTTCTGAGGTTTTTTATTTGTACATTAACAATCCAAAAGCACAATAAATATATCTTGATCATGCAAGTCTTTATACTACAGCACAAAACCAAATGAGTGCTAGTTCCACCCTTCTTCAAACCAATCGCCCCGTTTGGTTGATCAAAGAGCTGCAAGCAGATCTTGCTCATTTTATGCAAATCACTTATCTCCCCTTCCTGTTACATTACTCTTTCTAAAAACACGCCTCACCCGAAGCAGCCAGTGCCTGTAAGATTACCAGAGTTATTGATAAGAGGTCAGTACTTTCTGACACAACTTTCGACATTTGCACAATGTTATTTGCCTTTTGTGGGGGTTTTGGGAGGGGGGGGGGGTCTATTATGATACTGAATATGCACATTTTGAACATACAATTAAAGTGACAAATAAAAAGTATTTTAAAAGTAATACAGAATTATTGTTTAGAAATTGTTTTTTAAAACATACGTTTTTATTGTCTCAAATCTGAAACCAACAAACAAAAGTGGGAAAACCACTTGTGTTGAGTTTGTATGCTGCTCGAACACAGTTTCAGTTTTTACGATCAGTAAAGTGATAGTATTGACTATCAACAGCTGTGAAGATTCTGCCTGAAGAGACTAATATCTCACATTTGTTATGGATGACGGGCCCATTTCACCCCTCATTAATCAAACACTCCCACTTTAATAGTTGAGACTGAATCATTCTGCCTAATTTTTGTCATAGAATATTCACTGTGAGTTTGTTTTTTGGAAAGAAATGAATACTTGTATGTTGCAGGAAAACATTAAATAGATTCAAAGTAGACAGTACATATAATTATGATGTTATACAATTTAATTGTAAAAAATTACAAACTTATTAATTTAAAACTTATTAAAATTTAACAGTTTCCAGAAAAATATCAAGCCATTTTTTTTATTGAGCAGCAAATCAGCATATTAAAAGGATTTCTGAAGAATGGTGTATACACTGAAGACTGGAATAATAACTCTGGAAAAGTCTCAACTTTGCCGTCACAGGAATAATTGCATATTCAAATATTAAATTAATAATAATAAATATATATGTGTAATAATATTTCACAACCTTAACATTTTTAGTGTATTTTTTATCAAACAAATAAATACAAATGAAGACATCTTACCAACCTCTATCTCTTGAATGGTACTGTATTTGATTCAGAACAGAAGGCGATAGTATCAAGCAGAAATATTTCACCTCACGTACAACAGAAACTTGAAGTTGTGCAACATTACTCAGAATCTAGATTGATGATTATCAATGTTTTCACTGAATGCACTGAGGTCATTTAAAGTAAAAAAAAGAAAATAACAATAGCAACATATGCAGAACAATTGCATACAAATCTGACATTTGAAAATACATATGTAGCCAGGAAAAACATCTTTATTTAAATGCAAGTGCAGCAATTAAATTAAGTCAATAAATATGTCTGTAAACAATAAACACACAGCTGCATAATCATACATTTATAATTATCATTAAATAAATAGCAAGATCAAAGCCCATTTAATTAATCTGAAAACATCTGAAATCTCTCATGTTGCAACTTTCAGATCAGATAAGTAATACATAATTTTTCCTCCACACTCTTAAAAATAAAGGTGCTTCAAAAGGTGCCATAGAAGAACCATTTTTGGTTGCATAAATGAACCATTCAGACAAAGGTTATTTAAAGAAGCGTCTCTTTCTTGCCTTTTTATAATCTGAAGAATCTTCTTTCACCACAAATAATCTTTTGTGAAACAAAAGGTTCTTCGGATGTTAAAGGTTCTTTATGGAACCATTTAGACTAAAAGGTTCTTCTATGGCGTCGTGAAGCACCTTCATTTTTAAGAGTGCATGACCTTAGTCAATAAATACATTGAATAAATAGTCATAAATAGATTGTACACATCAAAATTCAGCTGTACACATGGTTGTCCTCAGACGAGTGGTTGTTTAGTCCGTCACCCTGCCACCAGTCTCCTTGCAGCTCTCCCAAGATCTCCTGTAGGGACAAGGACGGCAGCTCAGGCACAGGCCCATTGTGAATCCTGCTTTCCTGTTGGCTCTCCATCCTTTGAACTTCTTGGTTATCTACACAGAAAGAGCTGGAAGCTGGAGGAGTGCCCTCCAAACCACCCTCCCAGCAGCCCGAGTCTGGGGGTAACAGGGGTCAGCGGCTGAAGACTGTTGTGTTTTTCAGATGGAGAGTAAAAAATGCCTGGGATGGAGTTGGGATTGCAGCCGTGGGGATCAAGATGATATGAACTCCACATGGAGCTCATAGATGACCTCCTATCATACCTCGCGGCCCAGTTTGGAGGCATCTGATGCTCTGGGCTTAGAAGAGGAGTGCTGCAGTGAGCGTTCATGGCTCTGGCTTGATGATGTCTGTATGAAGGGGTGCAGTAGCCGGAATCATTGCCCATTGACATGGAAGATGGAGTGTCAGATCCATAAAGTCCATCCCTTTCTGTTTCCGCCTTAATATGATTGTGGTACGCTGGAGGTGGAGCGCATAAAGGCCCAGTACCTGCACCAGACTCACTATTGTTGCTACTAGAAGAGTGTAGCTGAACTGGTGAATTCTGCATTGCACTATACGGTGATTCAGATTGCCACAGCGGCTTCTTTCCGCCTTGCATTTCAATGTGCGAGCCCTCCTATTCTGAAACCATACCTATGAACAGAGACATCAAGATTAAGAGGGTCCCACTTATAAGAATACAGTTGATAGATTAGACTTAACCATCTAGTCCATACAGATAAGAGCTTCCCTGTCTAAAGATTCAGGTTAATCATTGTGAGATGACATCCAGCTATGGTGGCATCAGGATTGTTATCTATGCCTGGTATGTCTATTGTTTACAGGCTGTACGGTTTCTAAACTACACCGCAGATAAACACAAACCGCTTGCGTCATCTCAGATATTGATAGCGGTATCAGTGACAGCAAACAGTATGTTTTCACATTAGGCTTTGTTAGCATACCGCTTCAACCGTTGTTATGTGTATCTGCTGATTTGTAAATGCATAGAGATACAAACAAGGAGAAAAGGGGGTTGTTTCATTATGTTAATATAGTTTAAAAAAGTACTGTCATGTTTTAAACCTGTATGATTTTGTCCCCCCCCCCCTCTCTGTGGAACACAAAGGAGAAATGTATCATTGTTTTTTTTTCCTTCTTCATATAATATAAGCAAATATCATCCAAAGTTGTTTTAGACCCCATTGACTTTCATTATATGGATAAAAATAACTTAAACAGTCTTCAATACATACAATTCTTCAAAATACTTTATATCCTTTTAACTTCTATTTTTTTATATGTAACGTGACCCACCTGTATGCGAGACTCTGGCAGGCCTGTAGTTTGCGAGAGACTCTCTCTGAGGCTGATTCCTGGGTAAGGGTCTGTCTCAAATGTGGCCCGAAGAAGCTCAACGTGTTCCTTTGAGAAACTTGTTCTTTTCCTGCGACTTGCACTTCTTGCTACAGTAATGCTTCCAGATGTTTTAGCAGATGCATCTGAAAAGATCAAAACGAGTGTGAAACTAAGCATTATCATAATTGTCATCCTTCAGTTAGTACAAACTAAACTGCACAAATGCATTATATTAGTAAAACAACATCAATACAATGACTGCATATTCTTTTACAATAATAAAATATGCAGCAGAAAAAACTGTAACGGTGCCTGATGTTTGTTTTGAGATGGAGAAGCTTGGAAAACTAGCTTTTTCTTGCATATTAAAATATATCCATATTTTTGTTTACCATTCAGTAATGCTTACCATCTCTGGTGTCTTTCCACATGTTGTGTCTTTACTGCTCAGGGGTTACAGGAATCCCCGGCTGCCGTTGAAGGTCTGTTGTGTTTGATGCTCCTCAGGGATATTATTTCTGACCCCTTCAGCACTGTTTTATACCTGTGCCCTCTAGTCCTTATCCCGTGACCCCACCTCCACCTCCCCCTCCACCTCCCCCATTTAGAAGTGCTTATTATGTATGAAATTGGAGTGACATGAGGGACACTCTTTGAAGGCAGCCCAAGACATTAAGCATCCAAACATCTTTGTCAAAAAGTAATATGTTTTTCGTTGTCTAAGCACTATAGAAAATAGAAAACAAATTGGTGAGTTTTATTAGTTATTAACATGCTATTTATATATCTCACTGTAAAAATAAAATTCTTAAAAGTTCAGTTGCTGCCTTAAATTGTTAAGTATAACCAGCTTGGTTGTCCAAGTCATTTCAACTTAAATTATATAAAATCAACTTAAATATCAAGTTGAATTTGACATATCTTGCCATCATATTATTTATCATTTCATATCACATCAACATATATTTTACATATCTTATACTTTTTGTTGTTTGGTTGGTTATGCATTGCATTTACCATTTTAAACATAATATGAATAAGATATTTATATTATTCATACATAATAACTTTATATTTTTATATTGTAAGTGATTTAAAACAATCAAAAATATCACAATTTAAACATAATTTAAATGAAATGAACTAATATTAATATTCTTACATTTACATTTTATATACTAAAGGCTAAAAATAAACACAGACTGTCTGCTAATACTGAAGGGTTGTTTTGGCACATAATCAAATTTAATAAAATTACACTTATTTGAAGAGTGTGCACATGGGTGGAGTATTTTCCTTAACTGCTCTCCATTCATGCATTGCAATCAATAAAACAATAGACTCAATAAAATATTAACTAAGACATTAACAGCATAAAAAACATACTGTAAATTCAAGCAAAAGGCTGTGAATGGATATCTCTTGGTGTCAAATGAACCCTTCTCAGAAGGAACATAAAATAAACATGTTTGGAGGCCAAGGAAACAAGGAGAGCGATTTGTGGAATGATTAATAGAACAGTTTGCATGTGTGAGTATTGTCAGTCTCTCTCTCTGCTCCAGATGATATGGGGGGGGGTAACAGTCATTTCAAAGTCAAGGTGGCTAAGCTTGTCAATGCAGATGAGCTGTTTAGATGAGCTGTTGAATTAAGCAAGACTAAAGCAAACTGAACCCTACACTCACAAAGGGACCTTTCAGTCCAATACAAAATATAATAGATGGCCAGTTCATTTTGATGGTTTCCCAGAATTAATAAATCTGGCAAGCTAAATTTACAAATTATGGCATCTGGTTAGATCCCAAACATTAAGTGAAGTCCATGTTCATCGTCTGATCTTTTTTGTAGATCATTTAATAAAGGTTGCTGAATAAAATGTCCATGTAAAAGAGGCAAGATCTCGAAGGTTTTGTTAAATAGTTTGGCAAGACTGTATTAATGTATGGCTCAAGTTTTTTGCAGTTTGTTTTTGTTGTTGTTTTTCTTTATCAGAATACAAGTATTACATCCCCCCATTAATCAAACACACCCTCTTAGCTGATACTGCATTCTACTGCAGTCCAAATCCAATCAGCTTATGTTATTTTAAGATAAATGTGCAAATCTGAGAGTTTTCATTGATTTTTGTATACAATTAGCAACTTTACTGTTGTACACACCATATACGTTGAAACCTTTAACATTCATGGAATCCTTCCTTTGTTCAAAATATTCTTTATAGTGGTTAAAACGTTTTCAAATAATTTAAATAGGCTACTATTTGCACTAAGAACATTTAATTATTTAAAAAACTTAAAATATTTTGGGGAGCCCAGAATGGTTATGGCATTGCTAATAAAACATTTTTTGGAACCTTTATTTTAATATAAGTGCATAAGCAAATATATAAAGACCAACTTTCTTTTCCCACCTCTTTCTTAATTTCCATATTCGAAAACTTTACCGTTTTGTACTTGTACTCTATAGGTAGATGTAGGGGGCAGCATTGAGCTTTAATGGCATTAATACTGAGGCATGATTTTTCACTGATTGCATTCTAGACGCATTCAGACATTATGACATTTTCACAGCATTTCAGAGCAGTTGATTTTAGGGAATAAAATAATTGCTGACTTTTTATTTGTAAAAGGAGGATGTCTCTAAAAAAAAATGTTACCTCTGACTATGACAGCCTAAATAATTCAAGTGAACATGTACATTGAGTTTATAGAGGCCTACTGCAGGGATTACTTGTTTTGTAGTCCAGAACTTGGCTTGCATTTTAGCACTTCTGGTTCCAGAGTCCTGGAGTCAATGAGCTTTATAAAGGTTTTTGGTTGAAATAAGGTCTGTGGTTAAACACAAGCTCAAGATAATAGGCTATTGAGGTTTTATTCTACAAAATCCATAAGTGATACCCCTTTGGGTTTTAGAAGATTTTATAATAGTGGTGAGGTTGAAGTCATATATAGCCTATGTTTAGCTTTTTACTTCTGATTAGATGCGTTCATTTGTGTATATTGTCTTATTGAACAAAACATCTGAGAAACTTGGTCATAGAGCTTATTTTCTGCAATACTCCTAAAAATCCTAGAATTTCTGTCTAGGGAACCAGAGTAATGCTAACGTCCTGGTTAGTCTACCAAACATTTCATTACTGCAGCACTCCGTTCTCTCGTCAATAAAACAAACACATTGCTGACTACATGGGTGTGTGGTGTTGAGAAAGAACCAGGCACTGAAGAGTTAATAAGAAATCAAATTCTCCGCTGCTGTACCCTCAAGTCACGTAACCTGTGATTCCAGTGGGACGATGAGAAGGGTCACATAATGGAAAGTAAGTGACTGGCTACTCATGAAAAATACTGGGGTCATTGTACGGTTGTTTAGCGCTTAACCACATTTATTGTGCTAGTGGAAAAACGGGCCCAGAATATTTCCAAAGAGTGTTCGTCAAATTACCAACTATTAAATCCGCAGAGACTAAAGAATGTGATGAAGAAGTCATTTCTGAAGAGCATGAAAAAAGTAACTGGCCCGATTGAACTGAAAGAATGAAATAAACAAGTCACTAATGTGCATCTAGGTTTACATCTATCACAGATCTGGAAATATGTGAACTCCCAGATAACATCAAAAGTAGGTGTGTTAATGCGTAAAGTATGCCAACTCAGAAAACTGGTCCGCCGATACCATTTGCATGTGAAAAGTTTAGTGATAAAGGATACACAAAAACAAAACCTACAGAAACAGTTTTATTTAATTACACAAAAATGCAATCAATCAGCTAAGAACTTGAACAGGTTATCAGATAGGAAATAAATATTTACATTCGGCACCTTTATTACATTTTTAAAATACAGAAGTTGTAAACTATGCATTCTAATGTAGGCTAGTACCACTACATTCAACATTGCTGTTCCTTATACAACAAAGTAATTATATGGCTGCCATCAACATTTTAAGACCAAGTCATAAAATATATTAACAATCAAAATGTCATTTAAACTAAAATATACAAAAAAGGTAAACAGTCTTTCACGGTCTTGGACCGGAACACAGACAGGAGAGACCAGAGGATGGACAACAAAAATATTGGACGGTAGCAGCAATGTTTCAGATGATACTATGTCAGAGCACATAATTCCACTTAAAATTCTCAAAGGATTGTCCTCTACTATCCCATAAAATACATTTAAATGCTCATTTAGATGGAAACCTTATCATTGCAGTTTCAGTGGAAAAATAAATACCCCAAATGTGACTCATATACAAGATAAATAAAACTGCACATTACTAGAGACTCAAGTAACAAAACACTATTACATGGACTGTTAATGGTTCTGTTCAAGCACCAATCCAGAACACATTACAGCCACAAAACCAGAAAGGAACCATTTCATAATGACTCTACCCATGTGTTATTCAAAAGTGAATGAGCGGGTTTAATATCAATCGTTCCTCGGATGGTTCTACATACTGAAACTTCAATGTCAGCTGCAGTGAACTCATGACAGAAACATGCAAAGAATGAGAACGTGTGTCATCCGTCAAGAGAACTCCAGACAAAAATGCCCAATTTAAATGTCTGGGAACCTGACCAACCAGTCAGCACAGAAAATTTGAGTTTCTATGACATCATAAGACAGAAACACTGAACTAGCAATACTACACACCCAGGAGAGCATGTACAGAATGGATACAATTTAGAAAGGGCGGGCAAATTAAAACGTGTTAAGTTGTACAGCTTTTGACAAATTGCATGCTTGCTTTTTGACAATGAGCAGATTTCTAGGATCTTGGCACACACTACAACGTACACCCTGTGCTTCAGCCGAGTTCAGGCCACGTTAACAAGTCTCCAAAGAGTAAACAAACATGGACTTTTGAAGATTAGAAACTGTGGTCTGTAAAACTGAGTGGGGAGGGGGTCATAGAGGACCCACAGGATTTAAATCACCCTCCAAAATTGCCTGGGAGCTTTCCAAACCCAGTTAAGTTCTCAACAGCAAAATGAAGAGTTGTATTTGATGTGCTTTGCTCAGCTAATACCAACTAGAAAAATAACAGCCCTGAAACAGCATGAGACACATTACAACCTGGCTGTAGTTTAAAAAACATACACTTACCTTCATTATTCACCTAGCTTTAAAACACGAATTTTAACAAGGTAAACCATCAGAAATAAAACTCAGGGCTACATTTCAATCAGTTTTGATGCCTGTGGGTTTTGAACCCTTCACATAGGACTGATAAAAGAAAGAAGAGAAGAGGAGCAGATAGCTGAGATACATGAGTGAAGCCCACACTATGTTATCCATGTAAGAAGGGCAGTCTCCATCCTGCATCCATTGGTACACTAGCACACTTACTGCCAGCCCCATGACCATCTGAGCAATCTGGGAGGATGTGATGAGGATGGCGCAGGGTTTCGGCACACGAAGTCCAGCAGCTCGAGCAGTGTAGTAGCTGTACATGAGTGCGTGCACAGTGTAATTCATGGTCATGAACCAGCCACCACCAGCAACCTGGTCTTTGTAGGAATACCAGGAGTAAACCAGCACGGTAATGTGATGATACCAGTGCAGGAAGATCAGCCGCTGCTTGCGCAGGACGATGAACATTGTGTCCCCTGTGAGGAAATGTGTAAAACGGGTTAGAATATGAGTGCAAAGTTTGCATAATTATAATTAATGAGAACCTAAAAATGTAAATTGTCATAATTTAGCAACAAAATTAGTGTTTTTTTGTGTTTATACAATAAGTCAATGAGGCCCAATGTTGTTTTGAACCCCAGTGATTTTCATTATAACACTGAAAATATGTTTCTTTTTTGTTTCACTAAAGAAAATCATAATACATGTTTGGAACAACATGGCGAGTAAATGACAGAATGGTCATTTTTAGTGATTTATCTCGAAATAAATAAAGGCTCACCTAGCTCTGGGGCTTTACTCAGCACAAAAGCACAAGCCCAAAACTTGCTTATTGGCCCATAGTAGAAGCTCTGATCACAAACAGACTGTTTAAAACCACTGGTTCTGAGAACGTACAACATGAAGCACCCAGTTCTCACCGCTCCAATGATACTGAAAGAGAAAAGGCAAGATTTTTATATGAATACTGTCTGTCATTGCTGTAAAACCATGCCATTCATGATAAACAATTCAGACCTCTAGTGAACTGTGGCGGGGGAGAAAAAGAGACTTGTATGTTGGGCATGTCAAATAGAAACTTTGCTATGGTTGCAGGTAGTTTCGGTGTTAAACAAATAATTATCAAAACATTCAGTAAGTGGTGAAAGTCCAGTTGCTGTGGGAGATCTAGGAGCATGTGACCAGAGGTCATTGCTGCAATCCAATCACAATATTCTATTGTTCTTTTCACAAGCATACAAACAGTTACTTTGTGCTTGCTGTCATCTCGGTCCTCTTTTAAGATGGGACTAAGATGCCCTCCCCCACCCAAACGAAACCAAACCCAACTTAAAAACAATAGCCACTGAACATTTAAAAACCACATGAAGTGGTGAATCTCACAAACGTCTCAATGGCATGCATTTTGGCACGCTCATGTTTCAAACAGCATTTCAGTTAACAATAGATGGTATTTGACATATCAATGTGTCTGATGGTGTGACGAAAAAATATAAATAACATAACATTGAAGATAAAGCTCTCTCTCGTGCCATTTGTAACTAAGAACAAAGATACATCTCTCATGTTAATTTTTTTCTCAAAATCTTTGCCACTCACCATAGGACAGTCCGATTTTTATTTGTCAACTACCCAGATATTGTTTCCTATTGGTACAACCATATGTTATGTAACCTAATATCCAAAACTGAAACCTCCATGACACCACAAGATGCAAAGGAGCATCTTGAGATTCAAGACTTCAATACGCCACTCTGATCATAAACTAGTTTTCATTTTTTGAGTATTTTCCCTGTCTGGAAAATGAAACTCAGTCAGTCTCACTAAAATAAGACAAAATATGCAGTTTCATTTGAAATGTCAAAAGTTCAGATCAAAGATTAGTCCTAAGAAAACTTGTGTGAGTGTGCGTTTACTTAACAGTGCCGTTTTAGTATTAGTTAATATTTGGATTTATTTTTATAGTGTTTTTTAATGTCTATAGTTCTTTTATTTAGTTATTAGTACATCAAAAAAATGAAAAAGAACCAAGTTTAATGCTTTTATTGGATTAGAACTTATTTTTAGTAGTAAAAATGTTTTTTGTTTTACACTCTTAAAAAATGAAGGTGCTTCACGATGCCATAAAGAACCTTTAACATCTGAAGAACCTCGGTTTCACAAAAGATTATTTGTGGTGAAAGAAGGTTCTTTAAAGTAAGGAAGAGATGGTTCTTTAAAGAACCTTTGACTGAATGGTTCTTTGTGGAACAAAAAAATTGTTCTTCTACGGCAGGGATAGGCAGCTTCAATCCTGGACGGCCGGTGTCCTGCAGAGTTTAGCTCCAACCCTAATCAAACACACCTGCCTGTTACTCCTAGTGATCTTGAAGACATTGATTAGCTTCTTCAGGTGTTTGATTAGGGTTGGATCTAAACTTTGCAGGACACAGGCCCTCCAGGACCCTGTTCTATGGCATCGCTGAGAAAAACCTTTTGAAGCACCTTTATTTAGGAGTGTAGTTAACTGTGATAACTATTATAAACAGTCCTATTTGGGGAACAAACTTGTATTCAGTGGGCTAAATCTGACTAAACCTTTTGTGAGCATCTCCAGGTTGCTTCATTCTTTTTTACTGAAAAAAAATGAGTTTTCTGTCAGGGTTAAAATATTCAACTATATAGAAATACAAACAAGTCTATGGAATGACCACATTTAGATTGTAAGTGTTAGCAAATAAGAAGCCTGGTGCTCTATAAAGCGAATACTAGTTTTATCTTACCTAAAGATGGCCAAACTGAGGGACCACAGCAGTAACACTCTACGTAGATCAAGTTTTTGTCTTTTCTTCATGAAGTGCTGCCCACCAAACACCAGCACTACATACATAGCACCAAACAAAAATGACTTTTTCCTGAAAGAGACCAAACATAACAGAAAAATAATTATTCTGGTCTTCCAAGCATTAGTGGCAGGTTTATTGATACAGATGAATTTCAGAATCAGTCATTCTTACCAGTTGTCCTGCATCCATTCAATAGCAAACCTCTCATCAAAGTGGCGCTCGAAATCATACTCCGTCAGCGGCAGGTGAAACTCAGTCGCATTCATGTTTGAGCCACCTAACGAACTGCGATATAAAAGTAAAGATGATTAAGTAAAAGCTGCTGTCCGCTCGGCAGGGCAGCCTCCAGTTAACTACTCGGTCTCAAACACACACCTGTGTACACACCTGTCGTGTGTTAATCAGGGTGGAGTTTATAGAGAAGCCCAGGGAGTGACTCTCAGCCCAAAACTAGTTTTGTATTTCCTGAATGATGCAGACAAAAGCGGTCTTTATGCTAAAGGCTCGATTCGTTGTATGCAGTGTTGCCAACTAATTGTCAGGGGAAGTTGCTAAAGGAAGGTTGATTTGTTGCTAAAAGTTGCTAAATGATGTCTCTGCGCGATGACGTCATTACGTAATCACGATGCTAAATTGTCCCTACATCAAATCTCAGCGAAAAAAAGTGTTGTGTTCATTTAGATTTGTTCGTAAAATAATATAAATGCATAATATAATATTAGAATGCAAATAACTATTTGTATTAAATACATTGAATTATTTGTTTATTTATTTTTACAATTACGATAAAAAAAATTGCTAGCTAGTAAATAACTAAAACTTCACATTCTGAACACTTATATTTTAAGGTGGTGTATTAGTAGTTAGTTAGCATGATATACTCTAAGAAAAGTTGTAAAATATGGCAAAATAATATTTACAAAAATAGCTACATTTGTTGCTAGGTGCTTTTGGAATAAACAGTAGAGTTGTCTGAAAAGTTGCTAAATTTAGCAGCAAAAGTGCTAAGTTGACAACACTGTGTATGTATACAGCCTGGAGCAGGAAGGAGCTGATTGAGAGTCAGCTATCTCTCGTGTTTTAGCCATACCCAGAGCTGTGACAAAGACTAATCAGCGACAATTCAGTATGCAAATAATATGTCGCTGTTAGGAAATAACATTTTCAGTTATAGTTTTCATCATTTTAATAATCCATTTTTAGTTCTAACAATTAATTTTTATACATATTTTATGAACATTATACAATATAAACACATACAAGAACTGTTATGTGTATCATAGTAAGCAGCTAAAATAGCCTAAGAAAATTTTAATTTAAAGACGTTCTCGACCTAAAATTAAATGATCAAATATTAATATTAATTTATTATTTTAATTTCATTGACCACAACGTTTTCATGGACCTCAAATGCTCTTAACAATGTAGGCCTAGCCTATGATATTTAGGCGATATTTTTTTATGTATGCCTATAATAAATAAATAAATAAAGTTATGAGAAAAAAAATCTTGATTCTGAATAGTGTGTGACAAAGTTAAAAAAACGTATATTTTATAGGTTATGTTAATTGTTTTGAGTGTATTGAGTTTAGATCAATTATTTTTAATTATTTCCAAAAGTCAGTAATCAGTGAATCATCAGAAAAAATAGTCAAAACAAGTAATTATAGCTATAATTGTTATGATTGTTTTCAACACGTGTGTGTGACTCTTGCAGTTGTTGTCCTTTGGATATGCTCGAATTCCTGCTTTTCCCGTTTAAATTCCTTTTGCACATTTTCTAGTGAACTGAATACATTTTCTTAAATTCCGAGTTCAAATATATAATAAAATATAATAATATGGAGAAAATATATTGCACCAAATGTCGGTTTATTTCAACTCCCTGCACGCGAGGTCGCTATACTGTTACAGCAATCCTTAACGCTCGAGATCCAGGCTGTGTTCCACTCCACTTAGACACGCACAAATAACATTCACATTCAGAGCACAAAAATACATGCACAACCAGAATACAAAACACTAATTACCCAAACAATAGTAATAACAAAAAAGAAATATAAAGAGAAAAATAAATAAATAAACATATTTTAAAATAAATAAATAATTCATAAATAAATTAAACTAAAACAAACTAAAATAAAACATTACACATAAAATGTCAACTTCAAAGAATACTCAGGAGGTAGCCCTTACAACAAAGTAATAATTTTGTCCATCAATACGGTTGTTTTAGCAGCTTTCTTATTAAGTGATGAGCAGAGAGATTCATAAAATAATTTCAAATCAATACAAAAATAATAAAATTGGGCATAAAATCAGTAACTTTACATTTGTGAAGATGAAATAGGCCACAACGAGTTAACGGTTTTAACATATCATCCAGCTCTGTTGATCCTGATTCCCAAATCAAAAACAGTATATTACTGTTAATACTTATAAAACTAAAGAGTTTGTTGTAAGCTGAGAGAACAAGCCAAGACATGTCTTTCCATAAATCCTTTGCATAATCACATTAAAAAAAAAGTGTGATATTGTTTCCAAGTTAGAATTACAGAATGTGCATTGTGAAGAGATGAGACTTAATTTTTGAGAGTAAAGAATTACAGGAATATTACATATGAAGAATGTTATAGTGAAGTTCTTTCATCATGTTAGGTAACAGAAACTTGTTAATATCTGCCCAAATTTGTATAGTAGAAAGAAAATTGTAGCTTAGTTTCCACTTATATTGCTTTAGGATGACAACTAAATTTCTTAATATGGGTTTATCTAATCCAGAAATTGTTACATTTAATATTACAAAACTCAAGACCTCCAATATTTTTTGGGGGACTTTACATATTTTAAAGATCTGTAGCAATTTGCCCTAAACAAATGTAGCAATTTGGGTGAAATGGAAATAATAACCCATTCATACACTCTAGGTGAGGTATCAACTTCAAAGAGTTATGAAAATTCTGAATAATAATAATAATAGTTACCATCATTTTTTAATAAATCTAAGACAAAGATTACACCTTTGTCAAACCAGTTTTTAATAAAGACAGATTTTTTTTCCACGCAGCAGATTCTGATTATTACATAGAATAAATCTGAGGGGTGAAATTGTGACAGAAGGCGAGTTTACAAGTGTCCAGATCATGCTTATGAAAATTAGCGAGCTTAATTGGGAGTTTATGGCAACTAAAATCGCAAGCTAATAAAAAATGTAACCTCCACATTTTTCAAAGATGATCAATCTTTGGGTCAGCATTCAGGCAACGTTTAATCCAACCAATATTAAAAACTTGATTGAGAGAAGGCTACTAAAGTCCAAAGCATTCACACCTCCCTCCAAAGTATTTCTGATCAGTGTCTTCCTTTTAACATATACAGTTTTATTTTTCCACAAAAATGTAAATAACATGAAGTCAATAGATGAGCATGTTTTTCGATCAACATAAAGACAAAGCTGGATAAACAATCCTAGAAATACCTCCCGCCATAGGCGGAGTTTGGGGGGGGGGGGCGGGGGGGGGGGGGGGGCACTGCCCCCCCAGATCAGAGCCAATCGATTTTGTCAGATCTATAAATACAACAATATTTTCACATTGTCTCATTTTATTTGCATTATCGTATTTTAATGAGTATGTTAAGGCTAAATTATTTGTAATTAATGTAAAAAAAAATCTCAGTGATGAGAAGAATCAGAAACTGGCTCCGATCTGCGATGTCTCAGGACAGATTTTCCGATCTTTCCATACTGCACATAGAAAACGATTTGACTGCAAATTTATCAGGAGAGAACATCGTGGACATCTACGCAAATAGCTCATGGTCTACCGGTAGGTGCCCCCCCCCCAGGCAAAAATGTGAAACTCCGCCTATGCCTCCCGCTTTAGATATCAAAACACGACCATAAATGGTTAAGTTTCCTTGTAACCAACAATTCAAAATATTCTTAGATTTTTGTATCCGTTGCGAAAAATTATCTGTTTTAATAGTCTGTGATTTACTAATTAAATACCTAAATATCTTACATCATTTTTTTTACCTCAAAACCTTCTAACTTATCTGATCTTTGTCCTGACTTTGAGCAGGCATAATTTCACTCTTATTTCGATTGACCGAGAGACCAGAAGATTAGAAAATAAATTCATAGCACGCATACTGAAAAAGAGCACGCATACTGAAGCGCGTTCCACTTCGCGACGTTTACATGGACTGACCCTCGATAATGACCGAGGGAGCGAGTCTGCTTCATATGCACACTTCAGGCCGCTCTATAGACCTAGACCACAATGCAACACGATTATGATGTAATCGCAGATTGCGTTTATTTTATCCCCACCACAAACAACACTAAAATATATAAAATTATTTATTTTATTTTTTTACATTTATAACAGCCCAAGCATAACGTCACACAGGGCTCTCAAGTCTCACACACGCATTTCAACCCGTTCACACGCTCTCACGCCACACCTCGTATTTCTGACGATGTTGTACAATTAATAGACGAGGGAATACTCTCTGAGCTCATAGCTCTCTCGACTCTCGAAGTTAAACGGAGTTAAATGCCACCTACCAGCCAATCAGAAATTAGGATGTTGTTGTTTGCGTTTAAATTACGCGATTCTGCCGCAGGCGCGTTCGTTACTAAGCAACATGTATGCGCGCGCACATGGAGTGTAACGTTAAGTTGGAAGAGAAAGAGCCGATGAATGCTGTAACGTTAGGTAACCCCTTCATTTATTTTTTATTTTTTTCTATTTTAAGATTCCTGGACGAAATCACTTGATTGTGAGAGCTGATTTTGGGGGATATAGCCAAATTCGTGCTAAAGTGTATTACTGATGCAGTATAAAAAAACTCTCCAACTGCTTTGCAACCAGAAGCTTTAAATTAGCTTTGGCTTCCTGAAAGGAAAGTACTAGAGATGTTATAACAGTTGGTAATCTGATAAAAGACAGACAAATGCATCCAAATAAAATAAATAGTTTTACATAAAAAGTATAAACAATACAAAGAAATTTGGCCCCAAACATGCCAACTGAACAGCAGTGCTCAATGTACATACACACACAGTAGGATTACAGTACTTACCCTGTATGTCAAGCTCTGTGTGTGAGTGTGTGTGAGTGAGAGAGAGAGAGAGAGAGAGAGAGAGAGAGAGAGAGAGAGAAAAGGAGAGAGAGTACACATTTCTGCTTATTACATTTTTTTCTGTTGTGTTTGTTGCACATTTTGATGTCTTGATGACAGGGCTGCATATAAAGCAATGTGGCTTCCCCAAGGGGCAAAGTTTCTTTGTATTTTTGATACATTTGTATTTAAATACATTCATCTTTTTATTTAATTAGAATTAATTTGTCTTTCATCAGATTTACCAGATGTTATCATTTCTATTTGTGCTGGTCAATTATGAACAATGGGCACTGTTAGCACGCAGTAAATATTTGAGTTGCTCCTCCCCCTTGTGTGGCCCCTCCCCTAATCTCACGCCAAACTTTTGCTATAACTTGAGAGCCCTGTATTTTATACATATAGAATGCTGCAACAAACAAATTCGTAAGGGGGAAATGTAAACATTAAACCATTTTTATAGCGGATTTGAAGTGATCAAGGGCTTAGGACATTCGTATTCAGCCCATTCCAAGAGTCCTGCAAGAAGTGGGCCCTCATGCAACGTAATCAATGACGTACATCCGAGTGAAGGAGATGGAGGGAAGTTTTCGAGTGGAGGGCATACGAAAACAGACTGGGACGCAGCCTCAATACAAAAGATAGGCTAAGTCATTTACACTACAACACTTGTTCTGTGGAAGATTTTACACGTAACGTTACTTAGAGAAATTATAAATAGCGTTTCGGTTGGCTATATTTCATTTGGCCAGTAGTTTAGGCTAATACATCATCCCATTTTTAGATATTTTAATCTCAAGATAAAAAATGACAAAAACGTTAATAATGAGACTGCATTGTTATTGAGCTTTCCAAAGTGTGATGTTTTGCTCTCAGCTGTCACCAGTTCTCCTGCCGATCCTGTAGGTGGCGATAATTGAGTTTCTTCCTGTACAGTCATAGCACAGAAGAAGTGCGGCATCTATAGGAGAGTAATATTTGCTGTTTTAAAACATTGGGAAGCCTCTATTTATACAATTTTGTCAGCGGTCCTGATTTGGCTAATTCCTTCTGTATTCAGAGCGAGCGGCTACTATGAGGATTTATCATTCTTTACTCAATGCTGCCAGGTTTAGGAAAGTGTTTGACTTTGGCGAGCGAGAGGTGGCGCATTGGTTCCCTGGACATATGGCTAAAGGTGCGTGATACCAAAAACACGAAATCTGTACAATTGAGTTTTCTTTGAGTTTGTTTCAAGTGTGTTTGAACCATTCGCCATTCGTTCGTTGTTTATCTAACTCGGGCCTATATAAATATGTACAGTAACTTAGGTGTCTAAATGTATTCCCAGTCTTCAGGATCTAAGTTTAATATGTAATTTTGTCCTAGATAAATATGCTCACCATTTTTACCTTTTCTTTTTAGGACTCAAGCAGATGAGAGCCAGTTTAAGGCAGGTTGACTGCATTGTAGAGATCCATGATGCTAGAATATCCTTTTTATTGCAGAGAGAATGGCTATTTTGAACGATTAAACCCTGTATTTTTAAGACCTTCTTTAACTGGTCAACATACCATTTTCTGGAAGAAATCCCTCGTTTCAAGAGAGTCTTGATGTCCGGCCACACATACTTATACTGAACAAGATGGATCTGGCGGACACGTCAAAAAAGCAGGTCTTATAATCTTTTGCATTTCATTATTGCTTTAAACTATCTCAGTAAATGCAGAAACTGAGAGTACTTAAACGATGTGCTAATAAAAACGGGTTTAACAGGGTTTTTATTCATTTCCACCAGAATATTCTGAAGCAGCTTGACAGAGAAGGTGTGAGGAATGTTTTATTTACAGACTGTTTAAGACAACGAGATGAGAATGTAAAAAAGGTGAGCTGTGTCAGACGTTACATCAGATATTTCTAAATAAAAGCTCTATTTCTACACGAAATACTGGAAAACCTAGCACACTATAGTTTTAACATTCTGTCTTTCCATGTCTGATGTTCCAGATTGTTCCTCTTGTGACAGAGTTGATAGAAAGCGGGTCACGTTTTCACAGAGAAGAGGTAAGTTTTAAATATTTGTTTGAGTAGCTTTCATTTTGCTGTAAAGTTTTCTGAGTTTCTTATTCATCTGTGTAGGACATAAGTTACTGTCTGATGGTAATTGGTGTGCCGAACGTGGGAAAATCATCACTGATTAATGCTGTAAGAAGAACATATTTGAAAAAAGGTATTTATTTTATGCATTTCTTCTTGCAGTCAATCAAACAAACAAAATGCCTAAAGTTTAGATATTTTTCTTGCTGTCAGGCAAGCTTCAAAAGTAGGAGGAGAACCGGGAATTACAAAAGCGATCCTGACAAAAATTCAGGTATTAATTATAATCATTTTGTGGCTTAAATTGCATTGATGTGTTTAAACATAGCTTTAAATGAACTTTTGTTTTACTAGGTTTGTGAGAGACCCAGAATTCATTTACTGGACACCCCAGGAGTCCTGCCACCTAGAATAGAGAACATAGAGACAGGAATGAAACTTGCTTTATGTGGTAAGTCCACACATTTCTGCCAAATAATCTTAATGTATAGTTAGTAATGTTGTTTTTATTGTAAGGTGATGAAGGTGTCTCCTTAACAAACAGGTACTATTTTGGACCATTTAGTTGGTGAGGATGTCATTGCAGATTATCTGCTTTTTTCACTGAACAGACTGGAAAGATTTAGGTAGGTTCTGCGAATATCTACAAGCACTAAGCGTGATTTGTGTGTTTTATAAAGCTTATTATACAGTGGAACAATTAATAATGGTGTGACAATTTACTTTATAGTTACGTTGAAAAGTACAATCTTGAAGAGCCTTGGGATGATATTCAGCATGTGCTGAAGAGTATAGCGGTGAAGCTCGGCAAGACCAAGCGTGTGAAGGCCATCACTGGAGTTGGTGAGTCCATTCATTCAAGCCACTCAATTTTCATTTTAGTGATTTCAAACTATTAATGATGATGCATTTACTTTTCATGACACATAATTCATTAAATGTATTTAACCAATAATGCATCAATTGTTTAGGCAACATCACTGTCCAGTTACCAGACTACAGTGCAGCAGCCTATGATTTCATCAGAGCATTTCGCAAAGGAGAACTTGGGAAAGTTATGCTTGATTAAGTGGTTAAATGGTTTATTTGTAATTATTGCAAAAAAAGCTGACCTCGCTGTATGTATGTCCAAGACTGGACACTAAGCACATAAAAGAAACACTTATTACTTTTAATGTTTCAATTAAAAGGCGGTGACCAGGAATCTTCTGGATGTTTGGTGCACATCTTATTTTTATTGTGTACTTGTCAGAAAAGTTGCATTGAATGTATTATTTTTCTTTACTGCAATTGAAGATACAATAAGTTATTGATTTTTATTTAAACAGCATTGGTATCTTGTATGTGAAAACCAAATATTTCAAGCCAACAATCAAATGGCAGCACAAAACTTATTATAACAATTTTATTCACAAAGCTACGCCATCTGTTTTTTACCAAATTAATATATTTATTTTAATAAAATATTTGGCATGTAATTGCTTTGATGTTTAAAATTATAATGTGTTGAATATATCTAACAACAGCTAGCAAAGAGTTTGTGTAGTGTTTTATATATTTATATAAAAAAACATCTTTAATTTATGTGTTTTTAAACACTTGTGCACTTAATACACAGTGCTTTCACATTGTTTTGCGAATTATCAAAAATCTACTAGAAATACAAAATTGTTTAAATACATCAAATAATTTAAAAAGAGGACGTTTTCACACCAGAAGCAATGGAAGTACAGGTACAGCTAGACATATTTGTCTTGTTCTAAATGTGTCACAGCATACCTGTTTAATCTACGTACAATTATTAGTTAAATGTGAACATAAATATTATTAAACAGACAAAGGTTCATATTAAAAGGTTCACGTAAATCTCAAGAACAGTGGAGTTTCACCAACAGTGCAGCAGCACAACAATAACACAGTATTTTTGCCATCCAGTACATGATGTAGCCAGCATTATTTAATAAATCTATAGTTGTATAGATACTAATACTTCTGTTGAAGCAAACTAACCGTCAGATCCTATATATCTACTAAACTAAATAGAGAGGTTTTAAATCTTTCTTTCATCTTCGTATATGCTTTGTTGTGCAATAAAGTACACATTATTAAACATCGGTGTTGCACAGTAACATACATAATCAGCTTATTAAGCTGTGCTGGACCGTCTTAAACTGCCTCAAGGCATAAAGTACATCACAAAGTTTATTGGTAAGAGCAAAGCGTAAAATCTAGTGGTAGTGGAGTCGTGCACTATTGCGTTTGATGTCCTGGCGAGGTAAAGCTCCCAGTCTGTTCTGTTACTGTAGTAATCATCTCCATGCTCTGAGCTATCCGGTCGACGCTGGGCTGACGCGTACCATCCTCCGGCTCCCAATGCCACCACAGCCCCGGCCGCCGCTGCCGCTGCCACTCTCACAGCGGGGGAGCCTCGGTTGCGGGACGTCCGGCCTCCTCGGGCGCTGCCCCGCGCTGAACCTCTGGCTCCTCCCCTGCCACCTTTGGATATCACCTG
>QVTF01008694.1:0-23697 GCA_003573665.1 Oxygymnocypris stewartii | reverse complement strand
GTCAGAAAAAACAGCTCTTATTACGAGCAGCGTTTACCCTTCAAGAGCATTCATCAACAAATCCCATAAAAATACAAGCCAGCAATAACATTCAATCAACATCAAATACAAGAGGCGCTATAAATGCTGCAAAATAAAAACGTTTCTATTGCAAGTGTTTTGGATAATTCTGCCATGGAATAAAACAGGTTAAACTGCAACTTGTGAAATCATGACTTTTAATCTCAACATTCTGACTTTTTTTCATCATCTTGAATTTTTTAAGATTCAATCTTACTCAATTCTGAAGAAAAGGTCAGAATTAAGATTAAGTTAACTTGCAACTGTGTGATATATATACAACTATAAAACGTCTCGGGTTACGACAGTAACCTTTATTCCCCGAGAAAGGGAACGAGACACTGCGTCGGTAACGACACTTTGGGGAATCCCCCTCAGCGCAGCACGTCTGAAGCATTAATGAAAACTATTCCAATCCTGATTGGTGTTGCGTCATGACGTAACATGTGACGGCATACTCGGATGATATAAAAGTGACGCCGGCACACCACAAAGTTTACATTTATGCATTTAGCAGACACTTTTATCCAAAGCGACTTACAGTGCATTCAGGCTATCATTTTTTTTGTCAGTATGTGTTCCCTGGGAATTGAACCCACAGCCTTTTGCGCTGTTAACGCAATGCTCTACCACTGAGCCACAGGAGTTAGCTTTTGCGATGAAGCAAGCCGCTTCCAGGTATGGAGAGGTGTGGCAAAGAGACACAGCGTCTCGTTCCCTTTCTCAGGGAACAAGGGTTACAGTCGTAACCCGAGACATTCCCCTTCGAGGGAACTCAAACTGCGTTGGTAACGACACTTTGGGGAACGTAAACCCACTATGCCACCCCGAAACATGCCTGTCCTTGTGTGAAGCTGAACCAGGCACAACTTAGGATGAGAGCACTCCTGCACCCGGCATGGAAGAAAGGTTCAGGCTAAAAAACCTGATAAAAGTATGTGGGGTGGACAACCCAGCCGCATTGCAGATCTCCTGCAATGGGACTCCAGAAAGGAGGGCCCTAGAGGACGCCATGGCTCTAGTAGAGTGGGCCCTCAAGGCCCTAGGTGAAGGCAAACCGCGCACCTGATAGGCCAAGGTAATAGTCTGAATTATCCAATTACTAATTGTCTGCTTGGAAGCAGGCAGTCCCTTCTTGGGTGATCCAAAGCACACCAACAACTGTTCCGACCTCCTCCAATGAGAAGACTTCTGAATAAAGATATTCAATGCTCTGACAGGGCAGAGAAGATGAAGCTTCTCGTCGTCCGCCGACACATGAGCTGGACGATGAAAGGTCTGAAGAACCACCGGCTGTGACATATTGGATGGCACCTTGGGCACATAGCCAGGCATGGGGTGTAAAATGGCCTTAACTCCTCCAGGGGCAAACTCCAGGCAATTTGGTGAGATAGCCAAGGCTTGGAGATCCCCCACTCTCTTAAGCGAAGTAATCGCTAGAAGGAAGACCATCTTAAAGGTCAGGTTCTTCACCGTAGCTGACTTGATAGGTTCAAAGGAGGCTAGTGACAGCCCTTCAATGACCACAGCCAGATCCCAAGTTGGGACTCTGGAACAAGTCCTCATCCTCCATGCACCACGGAGGAAATGCACGACCAGCTGGTGCCTCCCCAGAGGCCCAACATCTAAAGGTGCGTGGAAAGCCGCAATGGCAGCCATGTACACCTTTAGTGTGGATGGGGTAAGACCAGCAGAGAGATGATCTTGAACGAACTCCAGCACTGAAGCCACCAGGCAGTTAACCGGGTCCAACCCACGTTTTCCACACCACGTGGAAAACACGTTCCATTTCAGGCCGTACAATCTCCTTGTGGATAGAGCCCCAGAACTGAGCATGGTCTCAATCATTTCAGGCAACAAGCCGGCAAAAATCTCACCCCTGCCTGAGACAGCAGATCGGCTGACCTACCAGGAGAGACATGATGTCTGAGAACCATACCCGGGTCGGCCAGAACGGGGCAATCAGTAATAGACTGACCCCCTCTTTCCGGACCCTCTCCAGAACTCCCGGGAGCGATTGCGGGAAAAGCGTATAGGCGGAGCTTCGGCCACGTTCGTACCATGGCATCCAACCCCAGCGTTGCTGGATGTGTGAGAGAAAACCACAGTGGACAGTGGGTCATCTCTCAAGACGCAAACAAATCCACTTCCACTGGGCTGAACCTCTCGCATTTTGACTTCTCGCATATTGAAGTCTCCATTCCCTGGGCCTCAGCCCCTGCCTCGACAGGACATCTGCTCCACACTCTGGTCCCCGGGGACATACATCACTCTGAGAGACGGCAGTTTCCCGTTGGACCACAGAAGGATCTATTGCACCAGTCTGCACAGAGACCTCAGACCCCCCTTATGGTTCAAATACAAGACCACTGACATATTGTCTGATCGTATCAGGACATGGTGACCGCTGAGATCTGGTAGAAAGCTCCTCAGTGCTTTGTAGACCGCTAGCATTACCAGACAATTTATGTGCCATGAGGAATGCTGGTCCTGCCACAGACCTCTTGCAAAACAGCCGTCCATGACCGCGCCCCAACCCGAAAGGGATGAGTCTGTCGAAACGATATTCCGGCGACATGACACTCCCAATACTGGGCCTTGTAACAGAAACCAAGGTCTCCTCCATATGGACAGGGCACAAAGGCATCGGCGCGTGACCGTGATCATACGGAAAGGGTTTCCTCTCGAGGAACCCCTTGGTTTTCAACAACAACACCCTCTTTTTCGTGTTGAGTCTCAACCCCAAGCTCCGAATGTGGCCAAGGACAACATCTAGATGTCGAACTACCATCTCCCGAGACTGGACCAGTATAAGCCAGTCGTCGATATAATTTAGCACCCGGGTGCCCTGAAGCCTCAGAGGTGCGAGAGCTGCATCCATGCACTTGGTGAAAGTGCGAGGGGAGAGAGCTAGGCCGAATGGAAGAACCCGACATTGGAATGCTTCGCCCCCGCAAGTGAACCTCAGGAGGTTCCTGTGAGAAGGAATGATGGAAACATGGAAGTATGCGTCCTTTAGATCTATCGTGAAAAACCAGTCCTCGGATCTGATCTGACTCACGATGATAGGAATAGTGAGCATCTTGAACCTGAATCTCCTGAGAGAACAATTCAAGTGCCGCAGGTCCAAAATTAAACGCAAACCTCCCATCCTTCTTGGGAACTATGAAGTACCAGCTGTAGAAACCAGACTCCTTGTCTGGCAGAGGAACACGTTCTATGGCCTCTTTCACCAACAGGGAGTGAACTTCCTGTTCCATTACCTGACCCTGCTCCGGGTGCTCTACAGTCCAGACCACCCCATTGAACTTCATGGTGGTAGCCGAACTGCAATCTGTACCCCCTTTCTACTGTACGCAGGACCCATGGAGATATATTCGGAAGGCATTGCCATACGCCGATATAATCTACTAAGGGAATCAACCTCTCGAGGCTGACCTCTAGTGTTCTTCGAGTATTGTTTACTATCCCCTGAAGCGGAATACCGGCAGGAAAAGATTGAAAACGATTTTCTGTGCTGATACTTTTGCTGCCAGGCCACAAGCCCTTTGGGTGGACACTGCAGCATGCATTCGCCAGAAATTGATGTAAAAAAAAAAAAAATATATAAAATAAATCATAGTTGTGAGATATAAACTCAGAATTTAGAGGAAATAAATTGAGAAAAAAATTCCATTTATCGAAGAAAAAAAAATCGCTTAATCATAATTACATAATTTAGAGCGAAAAAATGTGGGGGAAGAAAAATCATAATTATGAGATATAAACTTAGACTTAAGAGGGGTAAAAAGGACAACAAATATACAATTACAGATGTAAACTCAGAATTTGGAGATTCAAATTTGGAGAAATCCTATTTGTAAGATACAAACTCCACTTGTAAAAAATAATGTAGAAAAATCATAATTACTGAATGTAGAGGGAAAAAATAACTATTAGATATAAACGTAGAATTGTCAGGTATAAAATCAAAATATATATTTTTTTACGTTTATAACTTGCAAAAACGTGAACCGTGCGATAAAAAGCACAGTTTTTTATTTCATAACTACTCACGGCACTCTTTAACTGTTTTGCAGTATTGACAAAAAATGTATTTAAAGAAAGAACCATAGTTTGCTTCATTGAAAAGAAAATGGTGATTAAAACATCACAATAAAAAACTTCATAAAACAACACAGAAATAATTTTCATATTTTATATTTGTCATTTTAATTTTATTTAAAGTTTTAATATTTTTTTACGTTTTTGTGAATTTTAGTATTCTTTTTAGATATATTTATATACGTTTTAAATATATTTTATATATTGAATATGTATATATATTCGCTGTTTACAAATTATATATAACTTTTTTATTTGCTACATGGTTTGTTCTTTGTCCAAACACACAACAATAATGATAACAACAGCAGCAACAGCAGCAGCAGGGCAATCTGATTACATCTGGAAAAAACGAGAGGGCACGATAAGCCATGAAATATTAATAAAGAACAAAGATACGCAGGAGGAAGCGCTTACCAATCAAACAGCAGCCTGAGGTTATGCGCTGGTTTTCTTGACTCGAGCAGCTCAGCTGAGTTTCCATTCGTGATCCAGAGCAGATCAAACCCTGCAGCGGCACAAACACAGCGCCTGGCTCCAGGACTACTGTACTCGGACACTTTCACCTAAAAACTGCTGCTTGCATTAATATTTCATTCCTGGATACTGCACTGTGCAGTTGGCCTGATAATAGATTATATTTCTGCACGGTCTGATGTTGTGAAAATGAATAATCCAACCATCCACGGTTTAGTATTTCTTATGTGTGACCCAGGAGCACAAAACCAGTCATAAGTGTCCGTTTTTCAAAATTGAGATTTATGCATCATCTGAAAGATGAATAAATAATCTTTCCATTGATGTATGGTTTGTTATGATCGGACGATATTTGAAAGGGTGCAAAAAAATCTAAATATTGAGAAAATCATCTTTAAAGTTATTCAAATTAAGTCTTTAGCAATGCATATAATCAAAAATTATTTTTTGATATTTACGGTACAAAATATCTTCATGGCATATGATCTTAATATCCTAATGATTTTTGGCATAAAAAAAAAAATTATAATTTTGACCCATACAATGTATTGTTGGCTATTACTACAAATATACCTGTGCTGGTTATGACTGCTTTTGTGCTCCAGGCTCATATTTCTGCATTATTTTCCTTCACGTCTCGAGTTTCTTCACTCGCTGCATCAATGAGGATTTTATTCAGGAAAAGTGCCACTTCTTTAAATGATTCATGAGGAAGATCTGAATAATAACATCAAGCATAAACCAACATCACATTACAATAATACTGCACTGTGTTAAAGTAAAACAATACAAGATTATAGAAGCTATAACTCAGTAAACAACGACTCGATAAAGAAAGGAATTATGATTTATTTGAAAATAGTGCATTGTCAAAAATATATTTTTTATAAAGATTATAGTATGTTTTACAGGAGAATACTGTTTTAGGTCGTTTTTTTTTAATACAGAGCAGAACTAGATGATTTAATAATGTTTCATTTTCTACACATATTTTAATATTATAATTTTCGGGAACATTGTAAGATATGTTCCTTGCTGAATTTGACGTGCACTGTTTTCTCAGATTAAAATACTGTATAAAAATATATTTGTATTTTTAAAATTTATTTTCAAAAATATACCAAAAAGGCCCAAATATACTGGTAGAAAATATATTTACTTAAATATATTTTAAAGCATATTTAAAATAGCTCCGCCCACTATCATGAGGTACTGCTAATAACATAATCGAGTTCTCAAAATACTTAGATATTTGCATGCATATTTAGAATAACCATATGAACTTTAAAGCTGCAGTTTGTAGCGGTTACCTCTTTGTCGCCCTTACGTTTGAAAACCTGTAATTGCAGTTTCTTGCTGAATTATCTCCCGTGCGCGGGGGTTGTGCTCCGGTTCACCACGGATGAATCTAATGTTTTGAGGTGAATGTTTAGCTGTCAGTCACTGGACAGTGGATATTCACTGCCTATGTCTTGGAATATGACCCAAATCATAATTTCCACTGGATCTTGTCATCTGAACGAGTAACGAGTCTGCTGCTTTTGTTCTGACCAACTGAGGAAAAATCATTACCATAAATTGTCGTGCCAACAATGGTGATTAAATCTAATTAGCTCATATCACATCTAACTGTGCAAAGTATTATCATTGTTATACTTACTTCTCAAATGATTAATGTTAACAACATCAGCATTGCTTAATTATAAGTATAGTATTAGTGCATATTCTTCAATTTCTGTACAGTCTTATATCTATTGTCATACCATTCAAATTTCATATTAAGAAATTATTTAATCCAAAAAGCTAATTATTCTCCCTTCTTTAAAATACAAATCTTGTGTAATCCCAGGCTATCTGTAATCAGAAGCACATTTAAATCTGGAATATAATTAAATTTCATTCACATGTGTTTCATAAACACATAATCTTTCTGGATCACAATCCGTCATCAAAATGATGTTGAATAATTCCAGCTGCTGTGAGAAAAGGCCATAAACGATCTACAGGATCCTCACATGTGATATAGTCTACAAGATATAGTTGTTCAAATTAAGTCTTAGCAATGCATATTACTAATCAAAAATTACGTTTTGATATATTTATGATAGGAAACTTACTAAATATCTTCATGGAACATGATCTTAATATCCTTATATGATTTTGACCCATATAATGTATTGTTGGATGTTGTTACAAATATACCTGTGCTGCTTATGACTGCTTTTGTGCTCCAGGGACACATTATTATACTAATATTACTATAAATAATATTACTTAATAAAAAAAAATCACTGACCGGATTCAATGCAATAATTATAACATGTACCTTTAATGCAATGCATGCTGGCCGCTCTAATAAATTAATCTGCCTAATGCATGGATGTAAATACTCTCAGCAGTACTTGCACTGGTTCTGTTGAGCAGGACTGTGTGTGCACACGCATCTTCAATACTGAAGAGCGTCTCTTGGGTCGCTGTGATCTCAGCGCTCAGATGAAGAAGGTCCGGCTTCAAGGATCTCGCCGACCGCTTTCAACTCTAACATGAAAGAGAAGAGCTGGATATGAGCGACTGCAGCATTAAATGAGATCTACAGACGCCTCACCACTCTACAGTCAACAGAACTTCACAATTAATTCCAGAACATGCTTTTATGTGAACCTCAGCATTGGACAACATCCACACTTGATTCTTCTGCGATGCTTCTGAGTGATGAAACAAAATGTTTTAGTTAGAATAGCATTGGCTGATAAATCCTGCACAGGGTTGTGTTTTAATGAAGTAAACGAGGTCAGTGTTCTGTGATGATCTCTTGAAAGACACATTGAGATTTAATTGAGCTGCTGTTTGGGAAGAAAGTGAAAAAGAGGAGCGGGATTCAGACACACTGATGGGAATCACCGGCTGTAATTAACACCTTCAATCAACCTCACAACCTGTCGTGAGCCTCAGAGGATTCAGTGCTGAACCATAACAGCCCTGAGCTCTGTGAAGCATGAAAGAACCAACAGAAAAATGGAACAGTTTATTAAGCTTCAGACAATATCTTGCATAAAAAAGTTTGCCTTTTTTTTATTTTATTTTTATATCATATTTGAACCTTTGCGTGAGAATACGGAGCAAAAAAACAGGAAAAATATGAATTTTCTGCATATGCTGATATTGATATGGTGAAGTTCTGATTCTTGTAATGTAAATCAGTGAGAACAGTGCAGCAGATACTGCCATAAAATGATCCAAATATCAGTCATCGCTCTATATGATGATCCAAACATCATATAATGATTGGGAGATGAAGAAATAAACGCTCCTCAGAAGATGGGAGATGTTTTGGAGGCTTGCTGAGGAACAGTGAACGTAACAAACGCTCCTCAGAAGATCCTGATGATTTAAAACATGAAGTAAAGCTGAGCTGCTTTAGAAAGTGTTGATCTGGAGATATGACTGCAGTTATTCTGATCAAAATCAGTCCAGATTCGACTCTCAACTATCCATCAGAAGACATGCAGTAGACTGAGTGTGAAACAGGTTTATATTAAATATGATACAGTAGCTTTATTTTGAGTCCAATTCCTCGTATGTCTAAACATACCTGGCCAATAAAGTTGATTCTGATTCTGATTATAGGGTTAATATTAACCGATATATTCATGAGTCATATTCTTATTTAAAGGAATCTATTCTCATTCTGGTTCTCTTCCTCTATTTATGTTTTCTCCTCTAGCTTGTGTACTATGAATACTGTTGCTGTTATAACAAATTGCTTGTGATGTTGCTCATTTGTAAGTCACTGTGGATAAACGCGGCTTCTAAATGAACAAATGTAAATCTATTGTGTCTCTGTGTTTTTTCTCATAGTAAGGGTGGTAACCCGGATTAGTTTTCCCTCCAGCTGCCCTCAGTATAAGTCAAGTCATTTTTATTTGTTTAGCTCTTTTCATAATCCATGTTGTTCCAAAGCAGCTTTAGAGAAAATGGTGTATTAATATCTTAAAGCTCGAAGTGAGCAGCCGAAGACAAAAATATCCATCAAATGTTCAGATGAAGAGGGAGCAAACCCTTGAGAGCAATCAATCTACATAAATATGATCTAGTTACTACATACTGACTGTATCTATACATAAATATTTGTTTTTCTAGCGTGCTTTATGTGTTCTAGCAGATATGTGTGCACTGACTCATTCTCTACTGTATACTCTGCACACAGCAGTTTATCAAATGACAGTATCGATGACACAGGGCGATAAAAATATGGATTGCTTACAAGATTCTGAAGCGCATGTGATAGAGAGAGATACTAAACTGAGAGTGGCTGAGACAGACGGACGGACGGATGGACAGAAGGACAGACAAAAAAGACATATGGACAGACAGACAGACAGACGGACGGATAGACAGACAGAAAGAAAGATGGACGGACGGACGGACGGACAGACAGAAAGACAGAAAGACAGATGGACGGACGGACGGACAGACGGAGGAACGGAGGGACGGACGGACGGACAGACGGACAGACGGACTGACAGACAGACAGACAGACAGACATACAGACAGACAGACAGATGGACAGACGGACGGACAGACGGAGGAACGGACGGACGGACGGACGGACGGACAGACATACAGACAGACAGACATGGACAGACGGACGGGCAGACAGAAAGACGGACAGATGAACAGACGGACAGACAGACAGATGAATATACAGACTGACTGACAGATGGACAGACGGACAGATGGACAGACAGACGGACAGATGGACAGATGGACAGACGGACAGACAGATGGAAAGACAGACTGACTTACTGACTGACAGACGGACAGACAGACGGACATATGGACAAGACGGACAGACAGACAGACAGACGGAGAGATGGACAGACAGACTGACTGACAGACGGACAGACGGAGAGATGGACAAACAGACTGACTGACAGACGGACAGACGGACAGACAGAGAGACGGACGAGGACAGACAGACAGGACAGACGGACAGACGGACAGACGGACAGACTGATGGAAAGACGGACTGACTGACAGACTGATGGAAAGACAGACGGACAGATGGACAGACGGACGGATGGACGGACGGACAGACGGACAGACGGACGGATGGACAACACGGACAGACAGACAGACAGACGGACAGACGGACGGACGGATGGACAAGACGGACAGACAGACAGACAGACGGACGGACGGACGGACAGATAGCATTCTCTTCTCTCTCTCTTTAATAAAACAGCAGTCACTGAAGGCCAAACAGAAGCATTGTAGCTGATTCACACATGTTCGTCTAACTGCAGCAGTATGTGGATGCCACATATACCCTCATGGGGCATTACACAAACAAACCCTAAAAATACAACAGCGCATCATCGCATTCTGCTAATGAGGGCCCATCAAATGCATGAGTCTCCTCCAGTACGAGCAGCTCTGAATTCTATATTATTATAGTTCACAAGCCTCTTTCGCCTCGCGAGACGCTGAGACGCTGAGACGCTCCTCAGATGTTGTCACTGTAGATATATGAGACGAGCCCCGCATACAAAAGCAATTTGAAAGTCTGCCACATTCACATCTCGACCCTCCGGCAATAAAACCATGTTCACGACTGGCTAACTTCAACCAACTTAATCATCTTGAAACGCGCTCTGCGTGCATTAATGCCGTGGTGTATGTACTTTAATAAGACATTTTTCATCTGCATAATCAAGCGGCGCTTAGGCCGACTCCGTGTTTCTCCCTAATTCTGCCTCTGCCTCACAGGAAGACATTAATGGTTTCATTTCCTGCTGTTATCTCCTGATTAATGCTTTCTTCTTCAATTGTGTCTGCGTCGCTGCATTTTAGCAGAAAGCCACTGAACAGAAGCAATGTGATGGGATCGTGACATTATCACGAAGGAAATGACACCTGATTTTAGGGCTTTTCTAAAAAACAAACTCAGGGCATGAACAAATTACATAAAAGCTGAATCAATCACACGGGAGACACGTCCCACAATGCACTGCTCTGTTGTTGACTCATTCATTAGAAGAGGCCAATCAATTCTCTAATTTATCTTCATTCCACAGAGCAGGACTGAACGGAAGAATGTTTTCGCTTCAGAATAGAAAACATCATTTAACTTGAAAACCTAATTGAGACCCTTTATTTCACTTTTCTCTTTTTAAACCTCGCTATTCTGGCTTTATAACTAAAAATTCTGCATTTATATCTCACAATTTTGACTTTATATCCTGCTATTCTGAGTTCATATCATTACATTCTGAATATATACAGTATTTTGAAATTCTGCATTTAAATCTTACAATTCTGAGATTATGTCGTGAAATTCTGAATATATATTTTGAAATTCAGAATTTTAATCTTGCAATTTTAAGTTTATATCTTGCAATTCCGTTTAAAAAAAAGGTTTTTATCAAGCAATTCAGAACTGCAAGGGGAAAAAGCCTGAATTGGGAGATAAAATGTCAAAATTACAGATTTTATATTTTCTAAAAAAAAATATTTTTATTATTTAATTATACATTTTTATTTTATTTATATATTTTTTTGCAAAAACAAGCATCTATCTATAGGGCTGTTTCTCAAAGCTGGCAAGAAAATAAAATGCGGTCTGTTTTCTATGTACATGCAAGTTATGGATCCTACACTCTTAAAAATAAAGCTGCTTCACAGCGATGCCACAGAAGAAACTTTTTTGTCTAAATGGTTCCATAAAGAACCTTTAACTTCTTTCTGTTTCTTTGTAGCAAAAGAAGGTTCTTCAGATTGTAAAAAGGTAAAAAGGAGATGTTTCTTTAAAGAACTTGTTCTTTGTGGAACCAAAAATGGTTCTTCTATGGCATCACTTGAAGCACCTTTATTTACTATGTGTTCCTGTGGCTCAGTGGTAGAGCACTGCCTCAGCAGCACAAAAGGTTGTGGGTTCGATTCCCAGGGAACACATATAATGACAAAAAAATATAACCTGAATGCAATTGTAAGTCGCTTTGGATAAAAGCGTCTGATAAATGTAATGTATTTTTAAGAATGCACTGTGAACTTTTGTTCTCAGAAATTCAAGAAGGAAGTCCTAATTTTGAACTATTAACCTAATTTAACCTCACAATTGTGACAAGAAAAAGAGGTAATAAAAGCACTATCTTGTATGTATTATCATTAAATAACATGCTCATGATGGTGGGTGAGTTTTTAGGTAAACTAGTCCTGTAATCTGTCAGTGATTGTTTTCAGTATACAGCCCTGCAAACTCATTCCAGCATCAGAGAAAGGCAGTGCTGTGACGCAATGCCTCCTTTCTTGCGTTTTTTCCGGGTTAATAGCTGATCAAAGCAGGCGTGTGTCACATTTATTCATTTAGCAGATGCTTTTATCCAAATGACTTAAAAATGAAGAAAAAACACGAGCGATGCGGGCAGATGGTGAATAAAGAGAGCTGAACAGAAGTGAACACTAATTTGGTCAAAGGACATATTTGAGGCGGTTAAGTGTGCTGAGCTCTGAGTGTCAAAACATTGTTATGCTGGTCGCTAATTAACACACACACACACGCACACGCACGCACAACGCACGCACACACACACACACGCACGCACGCACGCACACACACTCTCTCTCTCACACACACACACAACACACACTCTCAGCAGAGTTTACAGAGTTGAGTTAAAGCTGCTGGTTTCACAGGTAGGTTAATCGGATATAATGAGGCTCCTGACAGGTCGGCTGCTTTATGATGCTCGTTTGGATCACTGGGGCAATGAACAACCCATCTGACCACATCAAACACATCAAGAAGTCATGAATCAGCTGGAAGAACCAGCCATCATTCATTAGCGAGTAGCTTCGTTTGGCAGACGGACAGAATTAATCCAGTGCTGCTCTCAGACTTCAATTTGGAGAAAAAATGCTGTAACAGCAAGATATGAACCAGAATGTTTGATGTCTGATTATGAAGCATGTTTATGCCACGAAAAACATTAATAAATAAAATCACAAATCAGACTTCTTGCAATTCCGTAAAAATAAATCTGAATTGCGAGAGATAAACGTAGAATCCTGACCTTCTCAACTCATTTTAACTTTACATTTTTGCAACAAAAAAAAAACAATTGCATATGACAATTTTATCTGAATTCTGAGTTGATAACTCATTTCATTATTATTATTATATTTTTTCTGCAATGGAATAAAATTGAAAAAATATATAAATAAAAAGATTTAAACACTTTTACACAACACGATTATTTTTTAATCCTCATGAAAACAATGCACCCATATCTGACAGATGAATAATACTCAAAATGACACTGAAATTGGTTAAAATATTTCTTATTTTAAACAACAAAACTTTGAATCAAATCTAGTTTTGAAACTTGATCATTCTTTTATAACTTACCGTAATATGTTCACAAGTAAATATTAATTTGTTAACATAATATAGTGATTTAACAGATAAGTATTTAATTTACATTAAACGATTAATATATGCAATTATATTATATTATATACATTTTTCAATGAATCTGAAATGATCATTGATGCATTATAAAAAATAAAATGATGTATGATTAATTTTTGGATACATTTTTAGACCTTCTGTGTTGTTTTAGTATAAGTGAAGTACTATATATATATATATATATATATATACAGTATAGATATATATATATTGATTACTGGAATAGATTTTATTATTATTTTTTTTATGTATAATAAAAATACATAATTGCGTTTGTCATTTTTAATAGTTTCTGACATGTCTACATTTTATTATGTTTCAGTTTCAGTTTTTGCTCATTTACGAGTTAAACTTGATAAACTTATACATGAAAATGAGAAGTGTTTTCTTAGCAGCTAGAAAAAAATATATATTTATTTAATTTTATTTAAAGTACCATATATATAACATTAATAGTAAAACAACATACTGCATAACAGATCAGTAGTTCATTTCTAAGATATATTAGCATCAAATATATGCAAAAGAATATAAATTGCTAGTGAATCATTAATGATATTTATAAATTTGAATGAATATGATCTGCGACGCATTACAAACATTCTAAATATTTGTTAATGATTTAATGGACACTATTATAGAATGTAATATTGATATACGGCTTCGTGATTGAAAGATTGAGTCAGACGAGAGAAGCTGCTAAAGACCAATGCAGCAGTACATAAATAATAGTTTGTGTGTTTCTGATTGAACGTGAGATTTGCTGTAATGACGGTGGACGTCACAAACACATTAACCAAAGACTGATGAGCGTTATGAGAGAAAGCACAGCTCAGCGTTCCTTCATCCGTCATCTCTGATCGCTCGCGTTCATCAGCTCATCCTCATCATTCATCAGACAGAGAAACCAGAACCAGATTCAGCTGAGTTCGACTCAGCTTCATAAACACATTTCTGTCCTGCAGAACCTCAACCTGACTCTCACTGAGCAAGCGTTTCATATTCACACATATCACAAGTAAATCAACACAATGCTTATAAACCTTATACAGTCACAGAATAAAGGGTTAAAAATTTAAATCACGTTCGTTTTCATATTTTACCCATCTTTTGCATGGGATCAAGTGCTATTTAGTAATACAGATACTGTTATTATAGTTAACTAAAACTAAACTAAACTATTCAAATCAAATAAAATCCTTTATTTCAGCTAGTTCCCCAAGGGAACGAGATGCTGCGTTGAAAACGCCATGGCTTCAGCGTCTCTCAGCGCCTTCACGCCTTCAGCGTGACCACGCTCTGAACCACATGTGTAACCAGTCCAATGGATGGGCGAGATGACGTAGCTTAAAAGCACGTGCGGTGGAACCGGCATCGCCTTTCTGTCATTCAGCAAGCACTCTGTGTGTCAGTCTTATTTGGTGTTGTCTGTCCATTATCCCTCGTTATTTCCTATACGAGTGAAGACAAACAAAGGGTGCTGGCAGGCAGCATCTCAGGCTATGTGTTCTTCTCTGCCTGCCCTACATTACGTGTCGGGACTTGGGATACACACAGTTTGAGTATTGTCTGCTTGAGAGCAGTGATGACGGCTCCCTCTGGGGAAGAGCGGTGTACACCACATCACACGGTACCCGTCTCTCCTCAGTGCCTTCAGGAGATCGGTCTGCCAACCCTGCCACTGATGGTGCTTCAGGTCGCAGTGGTCTCCAGCGAGCACTTATCTCAGTCTCTTCCACCCGGAAACGTAGCAGAACTGCTGGTCCTCCGATTCAGGGCACCGAGCTAGCAGCTCTAAGCACATCAGAGGCCAGTCTCGAGAGACTGGTTCCTTTAGTAGGTCACCTGGCGGTGTGGGATCCCCTGCCAAGCATGTCTCATTGGGTCCTGCCTGAGCAGGCTCTGGTTCTATAAGTCTAGCCTTCCTAGGAGATAACGCAGGTTTGAAGACCGTCGTTTCAATAGGAGACTTCAGCCGAGGCAGTCCTGATGCCCATGGCTCAGGAATTCGGAGGGCAGGCCCCTCTGGGGAAGAGCGGTGTAACCGCATCACACGGTGCCCGTCTCTAGTGTGGAGACTGGTTCCCTTAGTAGAGACTATTTGGCACCGTGAAAACTACTTCCAAGTGTGTCTCGATTGCTCCTGCACACTGTAGAGAGAGGCTATCGCATTCAGTTCGGCGCTCCACCGCCAACTTTCAACAGGGTCATTCCCATGCTGGTGGGTCCTGAGCAGGCTCTGGTAATGGAACAAGAAGTGAATACTCTGTTGAGGAAGGAAGCCATCGAGGTGATCCCTCTCTCGAGAGAGTCCGGATTCTACAGCCGGCACATCATTGTTCCCAAGAAGGATGGAGGGCTGCGTCCTATTTTAGATCTGTGTCAATTAAACCACTCAGTCATGCGACTGAAGTTCAAGATACTCTATTAAGCAGGTCATGTCTCAGACCAGGTCCAAGGACTGGTTTGTCACGATCAATCTAAAAGACACATACTTCCAATCCCCATCCTGCCCCATCACAGGGAGTTCCTGAGTTTTTCTTTGGGTCAAATCTTACCTATATTGGGTTCTTCCATTCGGCCTTGCACTCTAACCCCGCACTTTCACAAAGTGTATGGATGCTGCTCTGGCTCCTCTGTGACTTCAAGGCATCCGCATACTCAACCAAATCAACGTTTGGTTGATATTAGCTCAATCGGAGCGGATGGCGGTTCCGCATCGAGATGTCGTTCTCGCTCACACAAAGGAGCTGAGGTTAAGACTTAACGCCAGAAAAGTGTGCTTTCTCCAGTACAGAGAACCACTTATCTGGGCGTGGTGTGGGATTCGACCACGATGCAGGCACGTCTGTCTACTACTCGGATCGAGTTGTTCCTTACCGCAGTCACGAGAATGAGAGAAGGCTAGTCACTCACTCTCAAGCAGTTTCAGAAACCGCTGGGTCTAATGACAGCTGTGTCAAATGTGATATCTTTTGGCCTGCTGTACATGAGACCCCTACAGTGGTGGCTCAAGACCAAAGGGTTGTCCCTGAGGAACCTGCACTTCAAGGCGATGCCTACGTGCCTTAGACATGTGGAGGAAAACCTTGGTTCTTGTCAGAGGGGCCGGTGTTGGGAGCTCCTTGTTGTCCTGTAATGCTAGTGATGGAGTACATCTGAGGGGAAAGAAAGGATGTGATGTTCAGAACATGTTATGTACAGTAATTATCAGAGTGGGAGGTGATTCCCTCAGGGGGCATTTGACCAAGGGTATTTTTACACCACCACAATGTTTGAGATGAAAATATAATTCACCTTCAAATTATAAGCCTTATTCTCATGTCAAATAAACTGGGACGTTCTGCAATACACCAAACTTTAAAACACTTTCTTACTGAAAAGCAGATGGTCAAATCTGTTTTGACTCCGGTACGTCACAGTGTAAGCTTCACAGTGAACATTACTACATCCAGTACCGTTTCTAGGCATAGGCAAGCTAAGCGGGCGCCAAGAGAGCCACCAGCTGGGGGGGGGGGGGGGGGTGCCCAATGAGTGCACGTACTGGCACTACATTTTAACAGGGTTGTGATCAAGAGTGGTAAGGACACCCTGAAATATGACTGCCACCCCCACTGGATCCCCAACATCATTGTGCTAGAGCACTGCGAATATTATTATTATTTAATATTATAGTTCTTGAATGTGTTTCATCGTTTAGAAAAGTGTGGGCGTGGTTGAATGCTCTATGTTTGTTATTGCACTCTCTTTCTTCTCCTTCTCAGGGCAAATCACCACCACCTGTAGCTCGTTTGTGAGAGCATGCCTGAGACCAAGAGGATAAAGGGGCTGTTCAGAGTTGCCTCTGCTCCAAATTGAACATTGTGCTTGTTTTCATGTAGAGAAAATAGTTGTGTATTAGCAGTGGCTAATTGAGTTTCAGCATGAGCTGTTGATGGATATTTTTCCAGGTTGAGATTGAGCAAAAGGTATTGTGGCTCTTTTGTTCAATGTGATTTGAAGTACGAGCCTGTGTGTTAAGAGGTATGCTGTAGGGGGAGAGTGCTTTTTTCTTGTCATACTGCTCTTTGCCTCTGTTTTTGTAAAGCAAGGGAGGTGAGGGAAGTTGGCTGTATTTTTCTTTTCTTTTATTTAAGGTTAGTTAGAGCTCCTTAAATTAGTTAGTGATCTATTTTGTTTGTTATTTTAGGCCTTGCTCTCCTCTGAGTCTTTGCTCCCATTCACATTGTATTCTTTCTTTTGAATATTGAATATAAAAATTTTCAGCCATTTAAAAATGTTGGTGTAGAAAAATTCGCCAATTCACAAGATCAATACATACTTTATTAAACCACTTTGTCAAATGTAAAGCATCCTGATGGAAGTGTCGAAATACTGAATCAATTAATTCGCTTCCAAATTTTTTTAATAATAATTTGCTTCCAACAGCACTTAAAGGGAGCAGCGTCATACATATAGAGGACATCATGTTATTTAAAGGGGAAGTTCACGCGTCAATGAGTAATAAAAGATCAAGTAGCTGCATTATGATTACTTTTGTCCCTGAGCAGGCTTTTATTGGCCTATGTAGTTTGAGGTATAGGTTTGACTGAAATAAATAATACAATAACTAAAAAGTAATATCTAAACCTATATACAAAGTAATAAAATAAATGTATGTTTGATTTACAAATAGTCCTGATGCGTTCAGATTTGTGGAAATCACAATGCACTGAATTTCCCCAAATTAGTATCGTTACTATGACAACAAATTTGAACGTGACAACAAACTGATGTCTGAAAAAAAAATAAAATTATATATAATTTGTAAATGTATCAATGTTGTTATATAAGATTTGAGAGTTTACATAATCAGTTTTGTTATTTTGTATTTAATCTAAACTATCTTGTTTGGGTGTGGGAGTTTGATGGGGGTTGGGGGGGGGGGGTAATAGAGATTTCGCATAAGGCATCAAAAATGGCTAGAAACGGCCCTGACTACATCACTCTCATCAACGTAGTACATATCAACAACACAACATTTGTATATATTATATAATTTTTTTTTAGGATTACTGATTCACTACTGCCATTTTATTTATCTATTTTAATTTGAGAAATTATGTATGAATTTATTGTCTTTATAGGTATTTCTTTAGTTTTAGTTTGAATAAATTGGAGTTATTTTAGTAACGTTACTTCAAACATACTACTCATACCTGTTGTTTTTAATATTTTGAATAGTTTTTAGCTGTATTTATTTTTTCATTTAAATGTTTAGTTTTGAAATGTTGTATGCATTTGTCATTTTATTTTATTTCTCCATTTTCTTAAGTGGTGTGTGTGTGTGTGTGTGTGCGTATATATATATATGTATATGAGTTTTAACTTGTAGTTTTAGTCACTTTCTTATTTGTAAGTCGCTTTGGATAAAAGCGTCAATAGTGGCTATTGCTGGAAAATTATATTGAGCTGTAGGATTTAAAAAATAGGTGCAGATATTAAATTAAGTAGCCTATCTAAAAATGCTAAATAAATCTATCAGTACTTTTGTACTCGAGTAAATTGAAAAAGCAGTACTGGAGTACTATTTTATTTTATGTAACTGCATACTTTTACTCAAGTACTTGATTTGAGTACTTCATCTACCTTGAGTGTAACTAAATGAGACAATTTCCAAATTGCACATTGTGATTGCATCCGCGATGACTGCTGCAGTGTGAGTATAAGTAGGCAGCAGGTGCAGCACATATTCAGCTTTTCGCTTTGGAGCCGAGCGGTTTCATCATTCTGCTCCTGACCTCTGACTATGAGTGAAGCAGAAGATCGAGTCAAGCACACTCTTTGGAGGCTCTCGTGCTGGTGGTACGGTGCTTCAGCGGCGGTGGTTCTTCCCGTGTCGAGTGGGTTGCACACATCAGGTTGCACTACCCCCCTGTTTGTGTTGCAGGCGGCCATCAGCCCTGCGCTTCAGCACACTTAAAGTATGAATAATAAAAGAGCATTCACGGCCACGTCTTTTTAAAGATGCCTTTCCACCCATGCGTATCTGGATGCGGTCGTTACCTGGTGCCGGTCTCGATCGATGCCTCTCGTGTCTGGGCGTTAAACATGCTGAGGCAGCCTTCGTGGACGAGTCTTGTGTGTGCACGTGTGCGAGATCAAATCATACCATACTGGGCTTAAAGGGATTCACAAAGACTAACAGAATGATTTATGTTGACTAGAGAAACAAAGTCTAATATTTCTTAATTAGAAATGTTTTATTGTAGAAGAGATAATTGAACAGAATAGAAATGATTTAGAGTTCACTGTGCTGTCTCTGTATACACGGCAAGCAGTGATTTATGTGCAGTGAGCGAGCGGAGCGGAGATCAATAATCAATAATCCAGCAGACAGATGATGGTTTGGGTTCGCTCCACTGAACCTCATGAACTAAGCAACTGACCCACTCACAAATGCACCGCTCCATCTGATTGGACGATCAACTCTTATGATCATAAATGTTATGTTTTCTATTCCTATATCATCTAACTCTTTGCAACTCAAAAAGTAGGTCCGTAAATCACGATTAATTAACTCTGCTACTAATATAGATTTTTAATCCGCTTTCTGTCATACTATGCAAGCTATGGATGCAAACGAGTATGAATAAAGTGCGGAGGAGCTTTTGTCTGAGTTTAATTCTACATGTGTGGATGTTTTAAACACGGTGTTTCCTGTAAAGACCTTTAAACCTAAACCAAGAGTTGACCCATGGATTGATAATAACATGCGCTCCATGAGAAGAGCAGAGCGTAGATGGAAGAAAGATAAGCTCCAGGTCTCTTTTGAAATATTGAGGGATTCATTGTTAAAATACCAAAAGGCTTTAAGAGCAGCAAGATCAAGTTATTTACTAAACTTATTACACTTTTTTTTTTTACTGTTTTTAACGCTGTTATCAATCCATGTGTTTATGAGTATTCTGCTGTATCAAAGATTCTGTGTGATGATTTTCTTAAATATTTTTGTGAATAAGATCAGTGACATTACATTGGATATATCTTGTTCCTCTTTGACCCTTCTATCTCTACAGCGTGTAAAGCAGCATTTCAGCAATTTGAACCTATTCTCTCTCCCATCTTCAACAAATAGTGGGTCAATTAAAGCCGTCAGGCTCCTCAATAGATGCCATCCCTTCATTTCTTTTGAAACAAGTTTTCATTGCAGTGAAGTCCCATCTTTTAAACATAAACAAATCTGGAAACAAGCACGGTACCGGAAGCTTTAAAACATGCTATAATTCGAGAAACCAAACTTAGACTTAAATGTTTTGGCTAATTTTAGACCTGTTTCTAATTTGCCTTTTATTTCAAATATTTTAGAGAAGACTGTGATAAAAATAAGGTATTCGAGCTTTTTCAGTCAGGTTTAAAAAATATAATTCGACAGAAACTGTTGCTAAACGATGTGTTAATAGCTGCCGATTCTGGGGATTGTACCATACTTGTGCTGCTCCGAATGCGGCTTTTGATATGGTAGAGTAGAGCATGCGATATACTTGCTCGCTTGGAGCATTGTGTTGGTATAAAAGCAGCTGCCCTTGAATAGTTTAGATCAGGCGGTCTCAAATCTGGATCACTCCTGCAGAGTTTAGCTCTAACCCTAATCAAACACACCTGAGCGTGCTAATCAGCGTCACGATCAGGATCATTATAAAATCACAGGTAGGTGAGTTTGAACACGGTTGGAGCTAAACCCTGCAGCAGATTGGCCCTCCAGGGAGAGACTTGAAGAAGCCTGGTATAGATTGTATCTTTCAAATATGAATTTCAGTGTTAATATTGGGGAATATCGTCGGAGGCTGCTGTTCTATCTTGTGGTGTTCCACAGGATCTATTTTATCTCCTATTCTGTTCTCGCTAATATGCTCCCATTAGAGTCTATCTTCAGGAAAATGGGTTGTCGTTTCAATGCTAGTGGACGAAACTCAAGTATATTTACCCTAAAAACCTAATACTGACAGGTTGGAAACATCTAGGACTTGTTTATCTGATGTGAAAGCTTGGTTATCTTGTTTAAACTTTCTCAATTATATGAGAGTAAAACTGAAATCATTGTTTTTGGCTCATCTGATTCTCCTAGTCAAATAACCCTAGGTAATTCAACACTTACTGTAAAACCTTGGGTAAAGAACGTAGGTTTTTGATGATAGTTAACAATTTCACAAGCAGATAAACTCAGGTCAAATTCTGCTTTTTTTCAGCTTCGTCTTTTAGCTTAAGTAAAACCTGTATTATCTTTGAAATACTAATTCAGCATTTTTAACATCAAGGTTAGTGTCACACACTGGACGGAGAGGCATACGAGGACGAGTAAAGTAAGAGCTTCTTTATTAAACAAACTGAAAGCAACCTCAACAGGTAAGTGCAATAACTCAGATTTCAATGAAGCTCAATATACTGAGGCATTAATAGTATTATCGCTCCCTTTAGTAGAGTCCACTGGAGGAAGACATCCACAGCGACCAGCAGGTATGTGATGAGACAGACGAAGAGCTTGTAACCTCGAGACCAGACAGTGAGTGTCTGGATTGAGTGTTGTTTTATAGGGAGCTTGATTAGTAGTAACAGGTGAGGAGGATTCCCTGATAGAGGTCAGGTGTGAGTGATTATGACGGAGTGCAGGTGAGTGGCCAGAGGGATGCTGGGAAATGGAGTGCAGTTCTACTAGTGACTGTGACAGTTAGACTATTGTAATTCACTGTATTACGGGATTAGCCAATCAGCTTTATCCCGCTTAATGATGGTACAAAATAAGGCGGCAAGACTTCGGACATGTACTAATAAACGGGACCATATTACTCCAGTGCTACGCTCTTTGCATTGGCTGCCTGTACGATACTGTGTTGATTTTTAAATTATTTTCTCAGTATTCAAATCTTTAAATGGCTTGGCCCCTCCTTATCTTTCTGATTTACTGTCAGAACATTGTCCAGTTGTGTCTCTTTGGTCGTCTAATCAGAGATTGCTACGTATTCCTAAATCGAAGCTGAAAAGTAGGGCTGACCGTGCTTTATCAGTAGCGGCTCCCAGATTGTGGAATACATTACATTTATGCATTTAGCAAACGCTTTTATCCAAAGCGACTTACAGTGCATTTAGGCTATACGCTACATCTATATCTGTTTTTAAATCTAGGTTAAAAACTTACCGGTGTTGAACTGGCATATGGTCAATGGTGCAATGTAGTGCACTGTGTGTTTTTTTTTTATGATTTATAATTTATATTTATACTGTCTCTTCTATTGGTGTAAAGCACTCTGGTCAACTGCGGTTGTGTTCTGTTGTGCTATAGAAATAAAATTGACAACTGAAAACAAAAACACTGCTGGTTTAATAACCGCTGAACCAGAGAATAAAGAACAAACGGGCCATCTTTCCCAAACACGGGTCTGGGAGATAATCAAAAGCTAATCATTAATTCAAATATTAAAAAATAAAAACTGTAATCGGAAACAACCAAAACAAAACACTAAAATAGATTCAATGTCACATGAGATAAATCTTGATTTATGAGAAATAGTTTATAATGAAGGGAGTTTATGATTAAAACAAGAACCAATATCTGACGACGGACTCAGAAAAATAGTTTCAAGCATAAACTTGAGACTCTATAAACAAGACTTCAACTATCTAATTTATCGAGTAAACCTTCATTTATTTATCTTGAGGATTGGTTGGTGATTGATTGGTGGTTGATTGGTTGATTGGTTGGTTGATTGGTTGGTTGATTGGTTGATTGGTTGATTGATGGTTGATTGGTTGATTGGTTGGTTGATTGGTTGGTTGATTGGTTGGTGGTTGATTGGTTGATTGGTTGATTGATTTGTTGATGGTTGATTGGTGGTTGATTGGTTGATGGTGGTTGATTGATTGGTTGATGGTTGATTGGTTGGTTGATGGTTGGTTGATGGTTGATTGGTTGGTTGATTGGTTGATTGATTGGTTGATTGGTTGGTTGATTGTTGGTTGGTTGTTGATTGGTTGATGGTTGGTTGGTTGGTTGATGATGATTGATTGGTTGGTTGTTGGTTGGTTGTGATTGATTGGTGATGGTTGATTGGTTGATTGGTGATGGTTGGTTGATTGATTGGTTGGTTGATGTTTGGTTGATTGGTTGATGGTGATGATTGGTTGATGATTGGTTGATTGATTGGTGATTGGTTGGTTGATTGGTTGGTGGTTGATTGGTTGGTTGGTTGATTGATTGATTGATTGATTTTGTTGTGCATGCTACATATAAGGCAATTACTGTGAATTTGAATTTCTGCTCCAATTTAAACCTTATTAGTCCTTAGTGTTGTTTAAAGGGAGAAATAAAACGTTTAAGATCTGCAGAAACCCTGTAATTACAGATAAATACATTTTTGTTACTTAATAAAATAAATGGATAAATAAATGATTGAATGGAATTTAATTGAATTTAATTTAAATGAATGAATGGAATTGGGATTGAATTGAATTGGAATGGATGGAATTGGAATGGAATGGAATTGGAATATATTAAATAATAAATAAATAATATAAGATTAAATTAAATACTTATTATATTTCAGATAGCT
>QVTF01008693.1:5000-23791 GCA_003573665.1 Oxygymnocypris stewartii | reverse complement strand
AGGGGTGTAACGATTCATCAATATATCAATCGATATGTGATGGTACGATGCATCGATGCCACGCGTAAAATATCGATATCTGTAGTATAAAAAGGCAACTTTATTTTGGCACTGTCCACATTTTACATGATGTCCATCTATGCATTACAGCCAACGTGTGCATTCTCGTTCAAACTCACGTATCAGGACTCGATATAAGGACTGCCCGAAGGCACAAGATGAGCATATAAGCAAGCTCACGGATTGAAGGAGTAACAGTCGAATGCTGTGAGAGAAGTTTTGTTGCGCACACATCTGAAGCACGCGGAGCACCCTGATCTAAACTTGGCTACCCCCTCTTTTTGGCCACCCTGCTCAGTTTTGCATCCACAATCAAACGAGACTTTTCAGATTGCGTGCTTCAGCTTTGCCTCAGCACCAGGCGCAAGTCAAATGAGCGCGGAAACGGTACACCAGCCAAACGAGCTTCAGTAGAGCAATGAGATGCTGTTAGGCTATATGTCAGTAATACAAACTTTCCCTGTCCTGTCAGCCGTCACAGTGCTCACGGCACACGCTCTGATCGCGTTGTCATAAATGAGCGCACAAGAAACTATGAGCATACGACGCAGTTTTGTCGTCAGTTAAGTCTTAAAGCTGCAAACTGCGCATGCATGTATGTATGTATGCATTACATTTCAGAACGTCTTTCAAATGCATACTAAAATATAGGATATCCTGCAATTGCAGATCACAATGAGGCGCAAGCTGATATGTATTTTAATTTAATGCACAAGTAAATGTGAACACAATGCACTTATACTAGAAAATATGCGCTATTTTTCATTAATTTTACATTTTAAAAACGAAAATGAAACCATTTAATGCGTAAAACAACTAATTTTACACTCAGGCATTCTGGCTGTTGTTTTTTTCACATTCTTATTGTCGTATTACGTGATACAATAATTCCCAAATATCTAAATTACAATTAAGTAGAAATTCACTGTATTCAACTGTGTTTTAGGCACTAAAAATAGACTAGTATTTTAGTCAACCACATTTTTATATTTAAATGAAGATGTATGTGCCACCCCAGGCTGGTTGCTGGCCCCCCTCCACCATTGCGAAAATGAAGATTGAATGGCTGCGTCTCGGTTGGTCGGTTTTGTTTGGGTTGGTGGTGAATTCTGAGACTCTGAGGAAGCCGAATTGAACATGGCATCTGGGGTTCTATACACGGTTTCATTAAACCTCCGGTCTGTATTCGTTTAAAGAGTAATGACGTTGGGCTCAGGTTGTTGTGCTGTGGGATGTGTTTCACATACGTTTATTTGTGGTGACCACTGACCAATTTTCCAAAAGGCTTTGTTGAATAAGCATGAGCACGTAATGCAGGTTTAAAAATCAAATCGAACCGCGGGTATTTTTTATCACTGTTTTTCTGAAGGAACACTGTCTTTAGAAAATGTTTTAATAAGTCCGTCCAAGTAGTTATCACTGCATCTCAGTCCGTCTGATTTACGTAGCAAACATACTTAGCTTGTTATCGAAAAATAATCTACTTCGGGACTTAGCTGTTGTTGTTATTGATTCTATTTGGACGTCTACCGGAAGTTAAGTTAAGGACACAAACGCGCGCATGCGCAGTAACGTTTGTTTGTGTTGCCGTTGAAACGGTGCATAGAAAGGGACTTTGAATAAGATCACTTAAATGACTTAATCTGATTCGAAGTAGAGTCATCTGAAGTAAAAGTAGCCTGCAGAAAACATGAAACAGCTCAATGAGATTATATTACCGTCGGTCATGGTCCTATTGTTCCACGAACGAAAGCAAACATTGTGTAACTGCTATTAAACAATCATCCCTGGATAAAAATGAAGCATTATCCAAGGTGGAAGTCATGCGGCCAACCTAAATAGACAAAATCAGAGTAAACATGTTATAAAATGGAAATAAAAGCTTTGTGTTAAGCTTGATTTAGCACCCTCAAGAAGCTTTGGCGTTAAAGGATACTTGGAAGTGGATAGGCCTGTATGAGAGTAGTCGTGAGCGCTGGAGAGACTGCGGAACTGTTTTTGGGGCCGCTGTTGTCGACCGGACGGAAAGGCTGGCGGACGAGGAAGTACGTGCAGCTGTAGTTTTTCCCCCCTTGTCTTTGCCGCGGCCTCTGGATTAGCGCGCTGAACGCTGATTGTTTTGAAATCGGAGGAATGGCGGCAGCAGGATGGAGAGATGGACGAAGCGCAGTTATGGCTGGTGATCTTGAAGGTGTAGTCTTCTGGAGCTTGGTTTGAATGAGCGCTGGATTTGCGACCGAACTGCTCAGAGGGAGTCTCTTGGTTTGGATCCGTGGGTTCCAGTGATCAGTGATTAACTGCAGTCACGCCATCTGCGCTTCGGAGAAGCACGGTTACGCTATCTACGCCGAAAATCTTAGTGCGCGTCTACATTGCGTTGCGTGGTAGTGATAGCCATGAAGCTTCTAACCGTTTGCAATTTGTTTTTGTTTTTTTAGGAGTGAGTCGGATCGCCTATCAAATTGAAACCACAGGCAATTCTTATTTAATGGTATTTTATTGTTTAATTGTATTCATAATAAAATAAAACACTTGAAATTGGTTTGTAATTTTTTTTTGTTTTTACAAAATTCATAAAATAAAATAAAAATAAAACAGTTTTCTGCATTTCTTGTTATGCATCTCCCAAATAACACAGTGGTATTATTTATATAATTTTTGATAATTGCATACCAAAGTCATGACAAATGCTATTTACATTGCCATATAGACATATAAAAGATTCATAAAAATATAAAACTACACTGTTTTCTGCAAACTCCACCAGATTCTTGTTCTGCATCATTCTCCAAGTACCACTGAGGTGATTTTCATGTTGTTTTACTATTTCATACTTAAATAACCACATTCCAGAATCATGAATAATACTATTTACTTTGCTATAGACAGATTTACCTGTAGACTTTTATTTACTTTTGTCTGACTTTTGGATAACCATTGGGTTTGGATATTGACTGTGAATTTGACATTAGTATGTTTGGCTTAGTGAAGACCTTGGTCATTCTGCTTCTGCCTTGTGTATGCGGTTTCTCTGTCTTGACACACAACATGAACATGTCAGGGGAAAGAGACAAAAAATAGAGAGTCTGCAATTTATTCAAAGCTGCATTTAAACTCAAAACACTGTTTTGTCACACTGTCATGACTGTTATGTGGAAATATATATAAGAGCATAAAAAAACTTTTCAGCATCTTTTCAAGATTATATATATATAATACAAATTCTGGAAAATGCTGTCAAAATATCATAATATATATGTGAAGAATTAATTAGCAAAAACAGAAAACTCAATTTTTAACAATTCTCAAAAATCATGTTTTAGCATTGTGCATTCCACTTAATTTCAATCAAACTGCAGTTTTGTTATTTTGATTAGGTTAAAAAAGTGCAAACACAATGAAACAATAAAAACATGATAACATTTTTCTTTAATTGAAAATAAAAAAAATTGACATCTGTTTCTGCAAATAAACTATATATTGTATAATGTATTTCATACATTGGTTAATGAGTAATTGTTGTCCATTTTTTTATTTCTCATATCAAGATTTCATAAAATGCAGCAGTTAACCAACACTAAAGTCATGACGAGAATGTAAGGATGCCTGTTGTTGCTTTGGTAGTTGTCACATCCACTGATACTCTGAGCTCTGGATCAGCTTCTGTCCATGGCTTTGAAGCCCCTCAGCTTCACATCATCATTCCGACTCAAAGAATGACATCAGACCCGCTTCTTGCTTGCAGGGATAGCAGCTAGATTGCTTAGCCTGTTCACTTTCTGGTGATTTTCAATGTAGTTGAGATCCTGTTTTGCACAAATATGCACTGTTATCTCTGTGCTTTTGTGCAGCAAAAGTCAAGACTAAAGACACTAATACACTCTTAACAGGGACTAAAAATCTGAATATCTGTTAAGTTTTTTTATTTATTTATTTGTTTGCTCTATATCTACATTGTTACAATAGAAACGGTAGGAATATAACACGGAAGGCAATAAATAAGATAAGAGTAAAGAGTGTTTCATTGTCTGCCTTTAACCAAACTTCTGAATGTCTGTCAGAAAAGAAAGTACTTCTTCTTTTTAATATTGAGTACAATTTAAAGTTGTACTGTTTTACTTTTACTCGAGTATGTTTTTGGCTAGATACTTGTACTTTTAATTGATTAAGGTTTTTGATTACGTTTACACCTCTGGAGGCTATAGTTTGACAGAATGTTATAGTTCATCATGCCATGGGAAGTTGATTTAACATTTTCTTATGTTGATGTTTATTTCTTACCCCAGATGATCAGGCTCTTAATTATTTAATCTATGCCATCTCTTGGAATATGTGAAGGCCAGGTTACACATGGCTCTCGATTCTGACTTACATGCTCCTATAAAAATGTACCATAGTTCTTAATTGTAGCATTTGTTACGGTATTACAAGGCCAATAATGATTTTTGAATATAATATATATAGCATTTGTTATGAAAACATTTAGCAACAATAGTTACAACATTGCACATTTGTAATACTGTATAAATCTGAAAATATATTCCCTTATCAGATTATCTATTATAAATTCTACAACAAGTTAGACAAAATATACGACAATAAACAAGCCTACAATAAAACGTTATGAATTCTAGTAAAGGCTGTCATTAGCAGTTCAGAAATATTTTAATATAGGCCTATGTGTTGGGGCAATATTATTTTGTCCTCTTTTCATCAGTCTTTTCAGTTTATTTGCCTTTTTTAGATAATGTTCGACTTTCTCCATAGCATTTTAACGTGGCAATTTCTCAACAGACTTCAAATAGAGCTCCAGCTTCGTGATCACACTTCTCGAGCGCGCTGGTGAACGTGCGCAGAGTATAATAACAGTATAAGCTGATTCAATCATATTGTGCTGATAACTGGTTCGTTCGTTCGGTTCATACGTCAAGCTAACGCTCATAAAAGCGCAGTAGGAGCGATTTAAATAGTTAGTTAATAGCCTGATACTAGGTTTCCATTAACCGTGGTATTTTTGGGGGGGTACCCCCCCCCCGGGAAAAAAAACAGTAAAAAGCTGCAAATCTTTTTTTCTTACACTTGATTTACACTTTCACAAATCTTACCCTGCGCATGCAAACCTTTTAGGCATCATTTTATCTTCATATAATATCAGGGGTGCAAACTCGTCAGGGGTGAAAAGGGTGACCCCCCCCCCCCCCCCCCCCCCCAAAAAAAAAAACTTCATCACACAATATTTGTACTTGGTAAATCGATAAATCGAAGTACTGTAAAGAATTCGGCCTCTGTGGTTGCTGCCAGTAGCGGTACCAGATGAGATGTCACCGTGGCCACTCTAGTCTTTACTCAGAACTTGTGTAATTAATGATTTTATAAAGACACATAAATGTATGGGGGAAAAAAATCATGTCATATTATGATTTGACTTTTCCTTTAGTTTACTTTCTATTTCGCTGTAACTGCTCAACAGACTTTGATTTCTGATTGTGATACAAAAAGCCCTGATTTTAACTGAGTTTTATCCGAGAGGTGGCTGAGGGTCTGGTCTATATTCTGAGTGATGCAACAGTCTTTTACTCCTTCAACCTGACATTCAGAGATGGATCTCTGTTGCTCCTTCTTGATGATGATCTTTGTTTTCCTCTATATTATTACTTAACATGTGTACTTGTTTTACTAATCCATATATTAATTTGTTGTATCTGTTTTTACATTTAAGCTTGATTTGTTGCGATATCAGAAAGAGAGACTATTTTGCTGAAATTCTATGTAATCATGTATTTGTAGATAATAACTGAACTGAAAAAGTAAGACATGAGTCATCAGTTTAATGGCCATATCAGTACATATCCTTTCCCTTTTCCTTGTTATATTAAAACTAGTTATAGGAAATAAATATATATGCATACTCAAATGCAAACGGTGCATTGATTTAAGAAAGCAAACATGCACCTGTGTCGTTTTACTTTTTTTCTTTTATATGCAGTTATTCTTCATTCTAATCATTTATCATTTTATTATTCCATTTAGTCATATAATAATTAATAATAATAATTGTAACTTTTTATATACAATTAGTCATTTGTGGATTAGGATTTGTGCTGATCAGACAACGCTCTTCTCTGGCTTTACTCAGTCCGCTTCTTGGCTGATAGAATACTGTTAATACAGTTTTGGGCACACTGTCAGAGTGGAGTTACTATAGCTTTTATGTGATCATGCCCTTGTTTAAAAAAAAACACCCTATTTTATCTTTCAGTTAATGTATTAATCACATCGTGGAGAACAAATATTTAAAACATTTAGTTCAGTGTTGTGGAGACAGATATCACGTCTCACGTCAAACTCGAGTCCGACCCGCGCCCGAAGCTATTGATTAATCATCAACCTGAACTCGACCCAGCAGCAAAGCTCTTCTTCTGCTTTTGGATCTGTAGGAGGAACTGGTTGACTTAGTCAAACTGCATATCCTCTGTAGGGTTGTGGGCATTGTGGAGCCTATCACAGCGTCTTGGCCTATAGGCAGGGATGGATCAGTTAAACTGTGCAGTGTGTGTGTTTATGCTGCATTTGATTTCTATAAATGTTGTGGCTCATGTGCTTATATATCTTCATATTCAGCTTGAAACTCTAATACTAGGGTAAAGCTGCCGCCCTGCAGCTTTTAGAGGAAGCAGGGCAGACACAAAAAGGTATTTATGGAAATAATAATCACAGACATCATAAACAGGACATGTAAGTGCACATATTTTGGCAAATGCATATAAATTGTCTGAAGAAAGGGAAGCGGTGTTTGCTATAGCTTCATCACTCTGTGTAACTGAATCTCATTAAAGACTCTCATTATTGCACCTCTTGACTAATCATTCCCCCTACACAATATATGGGGATATACTGCAACATATAATGCGATATATTACATAATACAGTTCCTTATATTGGAAACTAGTGCTTATATGTTGCAATATATGCATTGATAATATATGATATGTATTGATACATATCCTTTAACTAAACAGTCCTTATGTATTGCATTAATGTAAGAATATCAGTCATATGAATACATTCATTTTTCATGAGGAGTTTCTAAGGGTGATATTAATGGTATGTGTTAAAATCTGTAAGATTGTTATTTAGGCTCTAAACCTTTACTGTAATGAATATGAATATTCATAAGCACTCTGAGCCATGTGTGGAAATAAGATCAGTTTTATTTATGATGAGTGAAATACACATCAGTACAGCATAGAAGAAGCTCTCAAACAATATCTGTAGTACTTATATTAATATACTCCATCATCATCATCATCTCTCGTGAACTCTGTAAAACAAATACCTCAAATGATTACAAAATATTGTCAGCACTACACATTTAACATAGCATCTATTATAACTGCAATACAAATATTAGATGAATATATGATGCAAAGAAATAAAACAAATCACAATTTCAGGGTTGTGTATCTCATTGAACAAAGACTCTCCAAACAAAAAACATAAAACCATCTAAACCACAACAAGGGCAAATCCATTATAGACATAGATAGACATGCATCATTGAATTTAATGTGGTTTACTCTTTACAACACGTGTATTTAATTATGATTATGTAATTATTTATTTAGTTCCTCTGTAATTATCTGAGAATCTATGAACATGGCATCTTCACTGCTCTTGAAACCAGTTTTGGTAACATGACATTTACAGAATAAATCAGAGACTAAACTAAGCGAATCAGCAGAAATCTCAATTCTGAATTGTGTTCATGACACAGAAATGAATGAGTAATTTATATTAATGTTATTCATTTGACAGTATACTGAACTCAGTGATTATTTCATCCATCTGTAAAGCATCAGCAGCTTCACTGTATTGCTGCGACAGCTCCTGCTAATCCTGCTAATCCTGCTAGCGCTGTAACAGGAAGTTCATTTCCTCCTAGAAAGTGACCAATCACAGCTCCAGCTGATGAACCACACACAACACCTGCTGCTCTCAGCAGTAACTGTCTAACAGCGCTGGGACGCTCATGAGAAGATGAACGCATCAACTGACTCTTACACAACAATCTCCAGAAAACCCCTGTGAAGACTCCTGCAGCTGCTGCTGATCCTCCAGTGAAGAACCCCTTAGTGAACATCCATCCATGTGAAGAGTCTTTCCTCCACACCAGAACACCTCCTGACACGACAGCAAAAACCATAATTAAACCGACATATTTCAGCCTTTTCTGCTTAAAGAACAGATCTTTCTCCCTCTTCACAGCTTTCTCCTCCTCAATTTCTCTCCTCACTCGTATCTCAGTCTCTTCTCTGACTGTGTCTAATATCATCTGATGTTTTCTCTCTCTCCTCTCCTCTTCTTCTCTTCTCTCTTTCTCCAGTGTCTCCTCCTCAATTTCTCTCCTCACTCGTATCTCAGTCTCTTCTCTGACTGTGTCTAATATCATCTGATGTTTTCTCTCTCTCCTCTCCTCCTCTCCTCTCTTCTCCTCCTCTCTTCTCCTCTCCGTCTCCTCCATCATCTCTAGTGTGTAACAGGAGTTTCTGTTCTCAGACACCAGTCTGTCGATCTTCTCCATGAGTTCAGTCACCTGCCGTCTGTTTGCTGGAGCTTTAATGTTAAACTCATGATATCTCTGACCACATCGCTCAATAAAAGCAGATAACTGAGGATTTGCCCTGATCATCTCTCCTAGTGATCTCATGTGTCTCTGATCTGCGTGAGTGAAGAGCACTAGAGTAAATCTGAGAGCTTCTGCTCCAAACTTCTGCTCAAACCAGCTGATGAACTCCTTCTCCTGCTCAGTGAAAGTGCTTAAAGACAGAAAGAGCAGGATGACATGAGCTCCTGCTGAACATAATTCAAGAGCTGTCTTCAGCTCCGAGTCTGAATCAAAGTCAGTGTGAGTGGAGAATCTGAAGTCTGGAGTATCGATCACTGTCACGCTCCTGTTATGAACAGATCCAGTGTGTGATTTACAGACTCTGGTCACTGATGAAGAGCTCTTTTCTGACTCAAACACCCGATCATTAAAGATGAGGTTTCCTGTGACGCTTTTCCCGGATCCGGTTTTACCCATCAACAGCAGCCGGAGATCAGCATCTGCCACCAGCCTCTAAAATACATAAAACCATGCAGCATACGGTCAATTAAACACTTATACAATTATTATGTCTTTTACAATGTCCAAATAATCCAGAGAGTCTAAAATAAAATACAAAATACAAACTCACCTGGTCCTTCATTTCCAGGTCCTTTTTCTCTCGTTCAAGACACTTTCAACAAGAACAAACAGGGTCCAAATTACACACCAAGCAAATGTTTTAAGATATACACAACAATACAATCACATTAATGCCGTTTCAGTGCGTTATTGTAGCATACTGTATAAAAGAAGCTGAGTGTGGATGAAATCTGAGAGTACAGCTGTTCTTTAAGAAGTTTGCAGGATAGGTATAATTAATGATTTGCAGTTAATTAGTTGTGTGTGTGTGTGTGTGTGTGTGTGTGTGTCTGTAAGTGTGTGTGAGTGTCTAAGTTTGCGTGTGTGTGAGAGTGTCTAAGTGTGTGTGTGAGTGTGTCTGAGTGTGCATGTGTGTGAGAGTGAGTGTGTGTGTGTGTCTGAGTGTGTGTGTGTGTGTGTGTGTGTGAGTGTGTGTGTGTGTGTGTGTGTGTGTGAGCGAGAGTGTGTGTGTGTGTGTGTCCTGTGATGGAGATATTTTGGGTGTTTCTCTGCTTACAGCTGAATTTCTGGAACAATATCCTCCAGACACAGAAGACAAGCAGTCTGGAAAATGGATTAATGTTATTAATAATCAGTCAAACAACAGCACAACACATCTTTAGATTATAAATAATCTAATAGCCTTCATCATCTTCGCATATGTGGCATATCTGATAGTGTAATGCGGTGTATTAATGAAGCGTGCAGCTGTTTTTGAAGGTTTCTGGCAGATAATGCCACGATGATCTTTATTCTTCAGTTCTGATCATTTCAGGAGTTTGATCTGTGCTTCAATAACATCTCTCTCACACAGCGAACACTTCATAAACTAAACTCAGTTACATGAACACTTTAAAACAGAGATCTACTGCTGTATTTCACTCTGTTATATAAGCCACTCTTCAAATTTCATCTGTTAATAGACCTGTGCAAAATACATGAATAATGTCTGGATCTTACAGCTAATTACAACCACGATGTCCAGTGCATCCGGTACTTGTTAGATATAAACATGTATAAATGATTTAAAGCTTACACTTACTGAGAGAATCACACAAGACAGTCGAGCTAAGATGTCTTCTGTCAGATGTGAGCTTCAACAAAATGTCGGACTCAGAGAGACAATTTTACTTTCGCTTTCAACAGCCGCGCTAATCACGTGACGCTGAGTGTCTCCGGAAGAACCGCACGCGTCATCCCGGTAAGCCCCGCCCCCTTAGTTACTGTTGCTCCTCGGACAAACACACTTGCTCACTGTTTTACAATGACAGGTAATACACGTTACTCAAAGGATCTGTTTTCATTTGTATTTGTCTATACTTAACATTATAATTATTATTCATTTTCAAAATAGCCCTGGCAACACTGTGTTATGTGTTCTTTTTGAAAAGGGCTTCAAGCCGTGGCTGTTCTTCTGAAGAACTGAGTTTTTTGGGGAAAGTTTGAGAAGTGTTTTAGTTTTTGTCGGAGCACATGCTGTGCTTTTCAGGAGTGTTTATGTTAATAATCAATGCAAAGCCTCGTCTCGTTACACATACAAACATACATACATTAGCTTCATCAAGAAGTTAATAGATCACAGTTACTGCGCATTAATCTATGTTTCTTCTGGACTGAAGCACAGGCGCAATGATAACCTCACAAACTGTTACATTAATAGTAAGTTACTGGCAACTTCCTTTTTTCGGAACATTTTATTTTGTTTTTACATAGGCATCTTTCATTTTGTACATCTTTAATAATTTTTTATCAAATCGCGTTGTAGTAGAAAGTTTGAATTTCAGTAAAGAGAACATCATGAAGTAAATCAAATACAATAACACGAAACATGAATGATGTAGTGTAGTTGATCTCTTTTCGACTCCATTTTGAATCTGCAGTGCTCCACCTTTCTCCAGTGACAGAAAACGAAAGTATTTTTACATCTTTCAGAAGAAGGCAGACAGACGAATCGAAGCGCGAGCTCACAATCAAACATTCATTTACCGACATTATTTCCGAGGTCACTTGTCTGTAAGGTAAGTCTGAAGAGATCTGAATCTATTTTCCCCTGAGCTCTAATGATTTTATTCTGCGCAAATGACTATAAAACACGATTGATCTAAACTGCGTCACATGTATCAGGACAGGAAGACCAAATTCATCTCGCACCTTATTGATCATATTTACTATATGCAGGCAACCAGATGAACCCAGAATATCAACACAATAACCTAATGTATATGCGCCAAAGTGTGCAATGCTCTTCATCAGAAGCCGCTAAATAAAACCATTAACGTGACTTGATGTATCTAGACAGTGATATTCGGTATAAACCTTATTAATAATGTTTACTTCATACAGGCAAGCAGAATATGAACACAACGCGCCAAATGGCACATTAAGCATTTTTTTTTTTTAAATAAATACAATAGACTAAAAATGTTTTCTATGGGAGATAAAAACCTAGGCTATATATTAAATCTTACTATATCTATTTGGACTCTTCAGTCTAAATGTCTCTTTCCAAAAAAGAAAAAGAATAATAATTTTATGTAATAGATAGTCTTGAATTTCTGTTTAAAATCCACTTGTACATATACACAGTTTTACAGAGTCTGTAGGATAAGCTTTACTGAGAAATGAAAAACTGTGCCCACAGTTTTATGAACTGCATTATCAGGTAATTAACTGAAATCTCCAATCATACATTTAAAAGACTAGATCCTATAAAATTAAAAGCACTGCTCGGCAAGGATCGCAAAATTGATCTTCATTATTATAGTAATATATAGATCTTAAACCCTTTGTGATCCAAGGAAAGTTGTGAAGAATACATAATGAATCCCCTAATACTCATTATGTGGGAAGGGATTTCTAAATAGACCAAGCAGTCTACAAATATCAGAGTGAAAAGATTTGATCTAAAACATGAATAATCTAAAATAATAATTGTATATTTTTATTATTTTTATATTATTTTATTTACAATTTATACAGCTTCACAAATGCCAGAACACTCATATTTTGCCAAAATAGTTAACAATACTCTGTTACTGGAAGGAGATTATGTGAAAATCTAGAATTTCCAGAAATCTGTTCAATTTTCCTGAAGCTCTGGTGTGCAGTAGGCCTGTATGTTAAGCTGATGTATCTAATCATGAATGTAAATAAATGTACTTGAATCTGTCTCACACCACATCGTTGTCACAAAACGGGCCAGACAAAAACAGGTAAGTGGATAACAAGCAGGTTTATTGAATAACTGAATGGATAGTGATCGATGAGAGAGATGGCAGGCAAGTAGAAATACTGAAGACAGTCCTTTGTAAGTCTTGCAAGATACTGAGAGTCTCTTTCATTGCAGGAATGCTAGAACAGTGTGTCTGATGACGAACGGGAGCAACACAGGAGGATCGCTGGATTAACGAGGGAAACTGGAAGGTAAGTGCACACAGGTTAGTTGCATTAATGAGACAGATACTGTTCATAGTGAACGGTAGACTTACAGAGGAGCGTGTGTGGAGTGAGTGTTGATAAAGGGGAGCTTGATGAGCTTCAGCAGGTGCGGGGAATCAATAATCAGGTGATTGGGATCTGGTGAACGTGGGTGCTGATGACTGTGGTGACTGTGATGTTTCCCTGAAAGTCGTGTTGTTTAATTTTAGGCTACACACTGAAGATGGGAGACGTAAATACACAGTCAAATACACGTTTGAATATGGTGTTGCTGGGAAAAACCAGGGCTGGGATAAGTGCATCAGGAAACACAATCCTGGGACGAGAAGCTTTTACATCAAAGAAAAGCTCCAGATCAGTCACTCGAGATGTTGCTGTTCAATCTGGATCAGTTGGTGGCATTGAAGTCACTGTTTATGACACACCAGGACTGTTTAACACAGACATGAGTGAAGATGAGATTCAACATAAACTTATAAAGACTCTTCAGAGAAGTGAATCAGGTCCCTGTGTGTTTCTGCTGGTCATCAAAGCTGACAGGTTCACTGCGAAAGAGAGAGAAGCTGTGGAGAAGATTGAGAAGCTGCTGGGAGACGAGCGCCTGAAGAAAACCTGGATTCTCTTCACCAGAGGAGACGAACTGGAGGAAGAAAACATGACTGTACAAGAATTCCTCGATGACACTGAACCACTGAAGAACCTCGTTCAGAAATATGATCAGAGATACCATGTGTTCAACAACAAGGCAAAGAAACAAGCTGGACAAGTTCAAGAGCTGTTTCTAAAAATACTTAAGCAATACTTGGATTTACAGGGTGAGTCTTGTATAGAATTAAATATTCTGGACCACTTTTTAATAAAACAAATATTTGCAGTGAATGTGTTAAATTTAATTCATTATTTGTTATTTCTTTAAGTAGAAAAAGAAGTCCTAGAGACATTGAAGCAGAATCCACTTACGAGGAAAATACCTCAAGAGATTGAACCAGACGCTCCTGCTGACAGTCTCCCATCCAGACGGATTATTCTTCTGGGTAAAAGTGGAGTTGGGAAGAGTGCAGCTGGAAACACAATCCTGGGACAGAGAGAGTTTAACTCTGTGATGAGTACACGTTCAGTAACCAGTGAATGTTCAGAAGCTCACGCCACTGTTTCAGGCAGATCTGTGTCTGTAGTTGATACTCCTGGATTCTTTGACACACAGATGAAACCTGAAGAGTTAATGATGGAGATAGCCAGAAGTGTTTATATATCCAGTCCTGGACCACACGCTTTACTCATTGTGTTTCCTGTGAATATGAGATTCACTGAACATGAGCAGCAGATTCCTCAGATCATTGAGATGATGTTTGGTCAGGGGGTGTTAAAATACTCCTTCATTCTCTTCACTCATGGAGATCAGCTGGAAGGAGAATCAGTAGAGAACCTCATTGAGCAGAACTGTAGATTAAGAGATCTAGTTCAGAAGTGTGGAGACAGATATCACGTCTTCAACAATAAAGATCTGAATAACAGAGAGCAGGTGAATGATCTCCTGCAGAAGATTGACTCAATGATAGAGCAGAATGGAGGAGGACACTACAGTAACCAGATGTATGAAGATGCTCAGAGATTCAGACGAGAGGAAGAAGAGCAGAAACAGAGAGAAGAAGAGCAGAGAAAACAACAAGAGGAGAAACAAAGACAAGAGGAGCTTGAGAGAGTGATGAAAGATACAGAGGAGAGAGTCAGAGCAGAGTGTGAAGCTAGATCTGAACTAGAAAGACTTGGAGCAGAGAAGCAGAGAGAAGAAAAGAGAAAACAACATGAGGAGATTGAGAGAGTGATGAAAGATACAGAGAAGAGAGACAGAGCAGAGATACAGTCTAAATCAGAGAGAGAAACAACGAACCAGAATGGATTTTCTAATTTTTTCTCCCAGTACAAGAGTCATTTTCAAATGGCAGCTTTTGTTGTTTGTGGAATCGTTATTGGAGCTTTGGTTTTAGCTCTTGTTGGAGCTGTAGCTGCACCTCTTGTTGGAGCTGTTGGAGCAGCTATTAGTAGTGGAGGAGCTACTGTTACAGGTACTATTGCTGGAGTTTCTCTTTCAGCTTCTGTTGGTGCAGCTGCTGCTACTGGAGCTGGTCTTGGAGCTGCTGCTACTGGAGCTGGTATTGGAGCTGTTGCTACTGGAGCTGGTCTTGGAGCTGCTGCTACTGGAGCTGTTGTTGGAGGTGCTGTTGGTGCTGTTGTTGGAGGTGCTGTTGGTGCAGCTGTTGCTACTGGAGCTGGTATTGGAGCTGTTGCTACTGGAGCTGGTCTTGGAGCTGCTGCTACTGGAGCTGGTCTTGGAGCTGCTGCTACTGGAGCTGGTATTGGAGCTGTTGCTACTGGAGCTGGTATTGGAGCTGTTGCTACTGGAGCTGGTATTGGAGCTGTTGCTACTGGAGCTGGTCTTGGAGCTGCTGCTACTGGAGCTGGTATTGGAGCTGTTGCTACTGGAGCTGGTCTTGGAGCTGCTGCTACTGGAGCTGTTGTTGGAGGTGCTGTTGGTGCTGTTGTTGGAGGTGCTGTTGGAGCTGTTGCTGGAGTTGCTGCCAGTAGCGGTACCAGATGAGATGTCACCGTGGCCACTCTAGTCTTTACTCAGAACTTGTGTAATTAATGATTTTATAAAGACACATAAATGTATGGGGGAAAAAAATCATGTCATATTATGATTTGACTTTTCCTTTAGTTTACTTTCTATTTCGCTGTAACTGCTCAACAGACTTTGATTTCTGATTGTGATACAAAAAGCCCTGATTTTAACTGAGTTTTATCCGAGAGGTGGCTGAGGGTCTGGTCTATATTCTGAGTGATGCAACAGTCTTTTACTCCTTCAACCTGACATTCAGAGATGGATCTCTGTTGCTCCTTCTTGATGATGATCTTTGTTTTCCTCTATATTATTACTTAACATGTGTACTTGTTTTACTAATCCATATATTAATTTGTATATCTGTTTTTACATTTAAGCTTGATTTGTTGCGATATCAGAAAGAGAGACTATTTTGCTGAAATTCTATGTAATCATGTATTTGTAGATAATAACTGAACTGAAAAAGTAAGACATGAGTCATCAGTTTAATGGCCATATACGTACATTTCCTTTCCCTTTTCCTTGTTATATTAAAACTAGTTATAGGATATAAGGATACTCAAATGCAAACTGTGCATTGCTTCAAGAAAGCAACCATGCATCTGTGTTGTTTTACTTTTATTTTATATGCATTTAGTCTTCAGTCTAATCATTTATAATTGTATTATTCCATTTAATCATATAATCATTAATAATAATAATTGTAACTTTTTATATACAATTAGTCATTTGTGGATTAGGATTTGTGCTGATCAGACAACGCTCTTCTCTGGCTTTACTCAGTCCGCTTCTTGGCTGCACTGCAAAAAATGTTTGTCTTGCTTAGACTTTTTTTCTTATTTCCAGCCAAAATATCTAAAAATTCTTAAATCAAGGAGGATTTTCTAGACAAGTAAAAATTATTGTCTTGTTTTCAGAAAAAAACAAGTTAAAATTGAGTGAGTTTTTGCTTAGAATAAGCAAAAGAATCTGCCAATGGGGTAAGCAAAATAATCTTATTTCAAACAGAAAACAAGATTAATTTGCTTACCCCATTGGCAGATTATTTTGCTTGTTTCAAGCAAAAACTCACTTAATTGTAACATATTTTTTCTGAAAACGAGACACTAATTTTTTCTTATCTAGAAATTCCTTCTTGATTTAAACATTTCTAGATATTTTGGCTGGAAACAAGACAAAAAGTCTAAGCTAGAAAATCATTTTTTTGCAGTGTGTTAATACAGTTTTGTGTACACTGTCACAGTGGAGTTACTAGTAAAACTCTTGCTGTAGCTTTTGAGTGTGGAGACAGATATCACATCTCACGTCAGTAATCAATACATGCATAGAAACAGAGTTTCATACAGTTACAGTGGCCACTTCAGCACACACAGCAAAAGAAAAAAAGCATGTACTTACTGTGAAACCTTGTGAACAACAGATGTAACAGTCAAACAAATTATGCTCAGCTCTTTATTGGTTGTAACGACAAGATCATTATTTTTTCATAGCGCAGAGTTCCTTGTATCATTTGATACTGTAAGAAGTTCGAAGTTTCAGACAGTGCCATGTGACATAAACTTTACCAGAGCAGGAGCACAAGCCCAAAAACAGTTCTCTAGGAGGAACTGGTTGACTTAGTCAAACTGCATATCCTCTGTAGGGTTGTGGGCATTGTGGAGTCTATCACAGAGAGCCCTATAGGCAGGGATGGATCAGTTAAACTGTGCAGTGTGTGTGTTTATTCTGCATTTGATTTCTATACATGTTTTGGCTCATGTGCGTCATTTCGGGCAGACACAAAAAGGTATTTATAGAAATAATAATCACAGACATAATAAACAGGATATGTAAGTGCACATATTTTGGCAAATGCATATAGACGGTTTCAACGTCAACAACATAAACAAACGTTACTGTGCATGCGTGAGTTTGTGTCCTTAACTTAACTTCCGGTAGACATCCAAATAGAATCAATAACAACAGCTAAGTCCCTCTGGAGTAGATTATTTTTTTATAACAAGCAAAATATGTTTGCTTCGTAAATCAGACAGACTGAGATGCAGCAATAACTACTTGGACGGACTTATTAAAAATGCAAATTCATTCTGCCAGCAGGAGACGCCTTAAAGTGGGAGAAATAATGTTAACGTTAGAGGTTTGCGCCGGTAACGGCTGTAAACTGAGCTTACAAACGCTGCTTTATCAGACATATAACATGCAAGATGAAAATGACATCAAACATTTTCTAAAGACAGTGTTACAGAATTTCAAAGACAGAAATACAGTGATATAAAAACACCTGCGCCTCGTTTTGATTTCTAAACGTGCATTACGTGCTCATGTTTATTCAACAAAGCCTTTTGGAAAAGTTTTGATATTGTGGTGGGTCGCCACAAATAAATAAATGTATGTATGTGAAACACATCCTACGGCACAACAACCTGAGCCCAACTTCATTACTAATCACTTTAACTGTGTTTGTAGCCGGCGCCACTAACCAGCCCGATATACAAACACAGACCGGAAGTTACCTTCGGTCCGGGCGCGTGCGCACGATCAAACCGTCTATAAATTGTCTGAAGAAAGGGAAGCAGTGTTTGCTATAGCTTTATCACTCTGTGTAACTGAATCTCATTAAAGACTCTCATTATTGCTCCTCATGACTCCTGACTAATCATTTCCCCTTACGAAACAAAAATATATGGGGATATACTGCAACATATAATGCGATATATTACATAATGCAGTTTCATATATTGGAAACTAGTGCTTATGTTTTTCAATATACAGCAATATATGTATTGAGATTATATGGCTATGTATTGATACATACAAATATATTTAGAAATGAAGAAATAAATATTCATTGTTTGAACCTTTGCGTATATAGATGCTCTCATTTGAAAGTGAATGTATGTAAATTTAAATGTACACACATATATACACACATTCACTGAACGAGTTAAAGCAGATCACTAGTTCCCAGTATGCTTTGCTTCTGACTGCTAAAGGAGAGTAACAATGTTAAAATACGTGTTATTTCATGTGTTTTTGCTCAGTATTAATATAGGGGGAGCTCTGTCAGTGTTGTATTATATTGAAATGTAAAAGTATTTCTGGTGTGTGTAAGTTTGTGGGGTCACCGATGTGCAGAAGAGTAGAGCATGTGGTCAGGATGGTGACTGGACAAACAGCATTACATTATATATTACTTTATATAAAAAGTAAAGGCTGTGCAATTTTCAGCAGTGATAGTCTGTTCAATATATGAAAATCAGCAATTCCTTATGTATTATTCAATATATTGTAATATATTTACACAATATATTAATCTGTTTATTTTCTAATATATCGTTATGTCTTTAATATTTGTATTATTCATATATTAGGATGTATATTTTCTTTGCGTAAGGGCCTCTTCTCCTTCTGACACAACAACTGTAATCTGTAACATCTGTTATG